>JALDNG010000725.1:0-35000 GCA_024349245.1 Neodontobutis hainanensis
GACACAGTAGGAGGAAACAGTGGAGTAGGAGAGACTCTGGGGTGGCCTGGGCTCTCCATTATGTCTACCTCAAATCAACAGAGACTTGGCAAACCGACTGAAAAACCTCAGTTTAAGAACAGAGCGCCACATGAGCCGAGTGTAGATTTTGGTCAAGGGTTGCCTACAGCAACAAGATCGACAATCAACTGCAATGCAAGACATTCATGATGGGCCAGGACTGCCAGTGACCCTGCTCTGGATGATACAGTAGCTCCAGCTCAAGTCTCTGATGCAACGACCACTGCTTCCACACCCACCTTAATGCTTCAGTCAAAATTATCACAAGGGGTTTTCATCTTCTCAATAGAAGATGACAGTTTAGAAAGAGGCCACCAGTCATCAAAGAAATGGATAGAATATGTATTGATAGAACATGTTTAGGAACACTAAAAACGTCATTAAAAAAATATACATTTTTGGGTAAAACTGTGCGCTACAATGGTAATCTAAATTATTTTGAATTTTGCCATAGGCGCACACACAGTTACACATGAACACACACGTGCACAGTACCACGGACACACACATCACATTTATCTGTTACTCTCAAACACACATCATATTTTCAAAGTTTGGACATTTTTTGGTTTCAAATTTGTTTATATTTTCTATGTTCATTTGTGTTCTCTTTTTTGTTGTTGAAGTTTTCAGTGTTGTTGCACTCATAATACTTGTAATACAGTGCCATACATCTTTATGGGATCCCACAGCAAGTATTTCCTCTGCAGTACTGATGCATCCCTGGCCTAGCAAACCTTCTGCTGTGAATCTTGTCTTTGACTTTGTAAAGACTCAGCAGCATAGAAATATCCAGTAAATGTAGGATTTCTTTTCAGTATGTCTTTGTTACGCTGTTTTTTTTTACTTTTGTATTTTTCGTTTTTGTGGTCCACTCTTGTTCAGACTTTGATTTTAAAGTTTTGCCATCTGGCAATAGCAGTGACGTTGACGTGAATGAAAGTTATTAAAATGATTAGACAAGCAGTTGATTTGACAGAAACGTCACATCTATCCAATCAATCAGCTGTTTTTTCCTTTTTTTTTTCAGTAAGGCAGTGGCGCCTGCAAAATGTTTTATTAGTATTGCCAGGTTGGGCCAAATGAACATTTAGGGGTCGCCAGGACCAGGTGTTTTTGTCTTATAGTAGTTAGCCATGAAAGGACAGTGTGACTGATGTGAGAGTCGTTAAGGCTCAGGAGAGTCGTTAGTGTCACTGCTCCATTCAGGTGTTGTTGTTCTAAAGTGAAAGTGTTTTGTCTTAGGTTTAACAACACTGTTATAAATACTCTACAACATGAATCTGAGGCCACCTCCTCTGTTCAAAGAAGTCTTTTCCATTTTATCAAAAATGTCTTTATTCACTCTTCTCTTAAATCATCTGGCCTCTCTGGCCAAAATTCAGACATTGCTGTCCTCAAAGGAATGTAATATAATTACTGGGTGCTTATAGTTCTCTTTAGATCATGTCAAATCTGATCATGTCATGTCCTTCATGCTTATCCAAACATAAACTAGACATGACGTGACGTAGACATAACTTCTGCACCTGGAGCTTGTGCTGGGGAGTGTGTGAAAGATACACCTCCTACAGCTTTCACTGCAGTGATATAAAATCTAATGTATTGTTAACTTTCCAAACAAACCTCATCCTGTATCACTTGTGACATGTTTGTACTTTTGCTTCATTCTTGCAAGAATTAAACCTGACCATTCCTTTTTAAATTATACTCTGTCTACATGTCTCTCTGGATAATATGGATAAATTGTAATAACATTCTCCAACATAACTATCACTGCACTCTTCACTGAACTGAACTGCATAAACTACATTTCTCTGTTTGGATGTGCTGTCCCAAAATTATGAATTTTATGAAAAAAAGCGGTTTTGCTAATCTTTTTTCCTATAAATGGAAGATTGGATATAGGCCAATAATTATTTATTGCAAAGGCATCTAGAATAGGCTTTTTTAAAGAGAAGTTTTATTACTGCAAGTTCAGTGGAAACTGTCCAGATTGAAGGGAGCTATTTACTGCAGTATCTGTAAAATATTTGGAGCAATACAATTGAATACTTTTTTTTGAAAATTTGTATGCAAAACATCTAAAAGCAAGATGTAGTTTTTAACTGTGATACAATTTCATTCAAAGTGTTAAAATAACATTTTCATATTTAAATGGTGAATAAAATGGCTCAAACACAAACATCAGGCTAAAAGGAATGCAACTTACAGTCGCTCTTATTTTCAAAATAATATCTGTAACATTATCTGTATCCAACAAGTCATGTAATGACTTGTTGGATAACAATTCGAATGGAACAGGTGTTAATCAAACTGTAAATGCTATAAAAAAAGCTAAAAGATCTTTTTAAGTAACGTGTCATTGGTATACTCTAGTTCCAGTGCATGTTTACACGACCAATGACCCCTTCCACTTGAGGACATTTAGAGATGTGCAGACAGCTGGCACCACAGGGACCATCCCACAGCAGGTCAACGGCGTAGGTGAATGATTAGAAACAGCCACAGACATAAGTAAACACAGGACACCATGTTCTTTTAGAGGATTGTCTGTACTTTAGTCAGCGTGTCTGGATTTTGAAGGAGTGAGTGTTTATCCTCCCAATGAGTGTTTCCCTGAATCCAGACTGTCAACAGTGCCCAGAGTGAATGGAAAATAAAATGCATAGTCTTGGTGTAATTTTTAGTTTGGGTTTGGGGGCATGAATGACTGCATGTTTCCACTAATCAGATATCATAAATCCTTTGTAAATTGACATTTTCTTACACACACAGGTTGTCAGACTCCAACCAGGCTTTTAGTTTTTTCTCCTCTGTTACAGGACAGTTTAACTTTCATTAAAATTTTGTCTGGACAGCCAAGTGGTCTTTCAAGTGAAGTGTTGAGGCAGAGCATGTTGTAGAAATGACGGATAGTGTTGTAATCAGGAAAAAGATATTGTTGATACCAGCCTAAATTTTCTTTACTTGTAAGACTTTTTTGGGTCACTAATGCCACTAGTGGTGTGTAATTATACCATGCTCGTGAAGTAGTAAGGACAAAAATGCTTATTAGATCTCAAATTGCTCAATAGTACAACTAGTTGACATGTTTTGACCTCACTAGTGCTATTAGTTCTACTAGTGAAACCACGTTTGTCATGTACAACAAGTGGACTGTAAGAAGGTGGGACCGGGATTCTTATTGGCCAGTGTTAAAATGACAGAGTGAAGAACCAATTGTAAGGCTCAATTTATGCTCCTGTTCGGCCTCCTATTCAGAATATAGTGTCACTGTAGTACTAGTGTCTCTAGTGCTATTAGTGTCAATAGTGAACATATCTGACCTTACTAGAGCTCAAGAAATAACAACAACAATAAAAGTTTAAATAAAAAAAAAAAATTGGAGTTTATTTTTTTAAATTTCAAGAGAGCTGGCTTAATTTATTTTAGGGGGCAGTGTGTTCCATAGTTCTGGTGCAAACTTACAAAAACAGTATCACCAATTTTCTTTTTTGTCCTTATTGTTATTTATGTATATATCATCTTGTGTGTGACTGTGTTTTATGTAGTGCTGCAGTATTACCTTTTTGTCCAAGACATATTTCTCCTTTGGGAGACAATTAAAGAACTTAAACTAAAAAACTTAAACTCTAAGAGGCAAGTAGCAAATGATCGCAGTCAAAAAATAGGCTGAATCTTGTCTGTTTAGTGCTTGGTATGTCAATAGTATTTTCAAATCATTCCTAGAAATCACAGGAAGCCAATGTAAAGAATCTAAAACAGGAGCGATCTCTCATATTAATGCTGAATTTTGGATGAGCTGCAGTTTGTAGTTTCTTTGGAAAGACCAGTGAGAACAGAATTAGTCAGTTCTGCTGGTAATAAAAGAGTGAATTAACTTTTCAGCATCATTTTGGTTTAAAAATGATCAAATTTATGTTATATTTCCAAGATAGAAGAATGAAGTCCTGACAGTCTTATTAACGTGAAGATTTAGTAAAGCTGAGTTCACAATCAAGAATTAATTCTAGGCTGGTTACTTGAGGTTTTTTACCAAAGTCTCCCATGTTTTTAAATATTTTTTATTACTTTTTAATAAATTAAAATTGTACTATTATTGTTTTTATTAAGCTTTAAAAAGGTTATTATTCTATCTGTTTATTTTGATGCTCTGTGGAGATGTATGTATGAGTGTCCTCTGCATAACTGTGGAAACACTGTTGTGTTGTCTGATGAAGTCTGGCCTAGTCGTGACGTACAGTATATAAAAAGAAAAGAGGACCCAGGCAGCTTCCCTGAGGAAAACCTTAAAAAAGTAATAGTCTGTGGACATGTTTACCAAGAGTGAGGTGTGGCTCTACAATGTCATCACTAAATGCTGAGAAAACATATAAATTATATCTTGTGGTTTTTCCAGTATTGCATGTTTGCCCTGAGCCAAGGTGCAGACACGTACTTTATATGTTGTATTTATTAATTTGTTTATTTACTGTGTGTCTTGGTCCACTATCGGGTTGTAGCTTCTTTTTTTAAATACCAGATTCCACATGGTTTGCCCTTTGACACTTAAGAGAAAAAAATCTAAAATTTTGAAGTAATATTTTATAGACCCAGTAAATTTGATTTGATTTTTCAAAAGGCTTTTTGTTTATGTTGTCGTTTGGTGTTTTCTTTTTGTGTTTCTCCAACCTCATATTTCTATCTAAACCCCTTAAACAAACAGTTGCTGCTCAGGTCCACACACATCTAAATAACAATAATCATAATATAAACAATTTAGATTTGGTTTTCATCTCCTCCATAGCACTGGGATAGCCCTAGTAAAAAAAGCAATTCTCATCTCTATTCTCATCCTCGTCAACCTTACAGCAGCATTTGATACCATTTCTCACCTCATTTCCTCGACCATCTAGCCTTAATTGGTATTACCCAGAATGCACTCACCTGGTTTAAACCTCTGGATTGTACACAGTTTGTTCAAAATATTTATTATAGAGCCCGCCTCTCCCCTGTCAACACATGGTGTTCCTCAGAGCTCCTTCCTGGAACCCCTCTTCTCCATAATTTATATATTCCCCTTTGGTTTCATTTTGAGGAACTGCATTATTCGGGCGGCAGTGGCTCAGTGGTAGAGCAGTCGTCTTTCCACCGGAAGGTAGTGGGTTTGATTCCTGCTCTCCCCACAATTCATACTGCTGTTGTGTCCTTGGGCAAGACACTTAACCCACCTTGCCTCGTATGAATATGTAAGAATGTTTAGTGAATGTATGTGGTGATGGTGAGAGGCCGTAGGCGCAAAATGGCTGCCACGTCTCTGTCAGTCTGCCCCAGGGCATCTGTGGCTACAGTTGTAGCTTACATCACCAGTGTGTGACTGTGTATGAATGAATAATGGACAACCTGTGTGCGCTTTGAGTCCCCTGGGAGAAAAAGCGCAATATAAATCCAATCCATTATTATTATTATTCAGTTCCACTGCTCTGCAGATGGCACCCAGGTCTACCT
This sequence comes from Neodontobutis hainanensis, assembly GCA_024349245.1. Classification (NCBI taxonomy): domain Eukaryota; kingdom Metazoa; phylum Chordata; class Actinopteri; order Gobiiformes; family Odontobutidae; genus Neodontobutis; species Neodontobutis hainanensis. Next base: position 5,551 of record JALDNG010000725.1, read on the forward strand.
CTTCACCAGACCCCCTGCTATTCTGCCCCCTCCTCCCTCTCCGACTGCTTATTTGACCTAAAATCTTGGTTCTTTCAGAAATTTAAAACTATGCAGTGACAATGACAAAACCGAGTTCCTACTTATTGGTACAAAATCCACTCTCTCCAAAGTTGTTTTCATTCTCCATTGACTCCTCAACAGTGGCCCCTTATCTCTTTGGCCTTCCACAAACTTTGGTTTCTCTTTGGTTTCCATAAACTCATCCAGAATTCAGGCACTCGTTTCCTCTTCTGAACACATCACCTCTGTCCTCAGTCAGCTGCACTGATTACCAGTTAAATATTGCATAACCTATAAAAGAAGATTGGAATACAAGTTGTAAATGTATGGAAGCCGTAAGCGGCCATAAATCAATAACTTTTCCTTCCATTATCTCAAAAAATAAATGGACAACAATAGCTGTTTTACGAGAAAATTAAGTTGTTATCTCGGAAAAACTACAGAATTAATTTGTTATAATGAGATAATGGGAAGGAAAAAAAGTTATTAATCTATGACCTCCTACGCCTTCTGTAGTAAATGATAGAAGACTAAGCCATTCCTCTGCTGAGTAAGAACTTTAACAAAAATATTTGACAGAAATCTTAAAAACTCTTAAGAAAAACAAGAACATATCTCCATCACAACACTTTTTACAGTATTTTTAAAATCATTTATGGACATAAGAGTTTCTAACTTTAGCTCTTTTTGTAGATTATTCCACCCCCAAGGTTCTAAGTAAGAGAAGGCAGTTTTTCCCAATTCGGTTGTAACTCTTGACACATTAAAGAGCAACCACTTTGAGGAGCGTAGCTGATAGGTACCAGAGCAAACAGAGAGGTGGTTACAGAGATACAGTGGAAGTTTTCCAAGTATAGCTTTATAAATAAAGATATACCAGTGCAGTTTTCTGCAAATTTTAAGTGATGTCCAACCAACTAAATCATAAAGAATGCACTGATGGGTAAGGGACTTTGTATTTGTCATGAATCATAGTGATGCATGATAAACTGAATCTACATGACGCAGGATGGAAAATGCAGCATGCATGTACAGTATATCTCCATAGTCAATTACAGGCAGAAAAGTTGCTTCCACAAGTTTCTTTCTAGCACTAAAAGTAAAGCAAGATTTATTTCTGTAATAAAAGCCGAGTTTCGAACATCCTCGGCCAACTCTGCTTTCTGTGAGGAGTCTGCATGTCGTCCACGTGTTACATTGGGTCCTCTCCAGGTACTCCGGCTTCCTCCCACCGTCCAAAGACATGCATGTATAAATGAATATGCAATTCTAAAGTATCCCTTGTGAATGAATGTTAGAGCAAAAGGTTGTCTGTCAGCCCTGTGACTAACGGGCCATTGTCAGTTGTACCCCCACCTACGGGACAAAGTGTAAGAACACGAATGAAGAGGATGCTAGTTGTTTGGTTGTAATTACATGTTTGGACCGCTGCTTTGGATGTTAATTTTGGACATATTTTATGTTTTATGAAACACAAATGTTTCCCTTGAGTCTGTAGAAGTTAGCTATTTCCTTCAGCTGTGCTGCCAGCTGAAGGCAAACCAAAAAGGACTGTGTTACTTCATCAAATAAAATCACAGGAAGACAACTTTTCATCTCATGTTCATTTTATTGTCCCAAAACTTTATATATATATATATATATATATATATATATATATATATATATATATATATATATATATATATATATATTGTCTATAATGTGACAAAGTGTCTATGACTGTACATTGTTTTTCAGGCCCATTTGCCAAGTGCATGAGCTTTCAGATCAAAGTCTTCTCTTTGGATGTCCAACTCTTGCAATGGTCCAATTGTAGAAAAAGGATTGAATAGTGCATCAACAAAATTCATCTCAGCAACATTTTGCAGCACCGACTTTGCTGTGTCTCTTTCCAGAGGATTGCATTCTTTGAAAGCATTTTGAGTGCGGTTGTCAGATTTCTGTATTTCAGCTATAAATGCTGCTGAAGCAACCTCAGGGTCACAGTTTAAATTAAAAACAATCTCTTTATTATCAATTTTGTAATGAAGATCAGTCTTGCTCATGGTGACATTTGTTTGGCGAGCGTGGTGAATTTCAACCAGATTTGTGAAGATATGGAGTCGAGAAAAAGTGATAACAGTAATGTCATCAATTTTAGTCTGGGTTTTGAATTTCTCTTCCACGTCTTGATTTTCAGTTTTCAGCTGCTGGAGATACCTATAGCAAAAGAAAAATAGAAAAAATGGTAAAGGGTTTGCATTAATATAGCACTTTTTTGTACCGTTTACATCGTGCTTCCATTCTTCTAATTCACACACACAGTTGGGTTAAGTGTCTTACCCAAGGACACAACAACAATATGAAATGGTCGAGAGCCGGAATCAAACCACCAACTTTCCAGTTATAGGATGACCACTCTACCACCTGAGCCACAGCGAAAGTAAGAATTTGGGAGGAGCACACAAATCTGGGCAGCTACTTGTGTGCTTAGGTGAACGGGGAAGTCATTACTTATATCTCTAATAAGTTATAAGCTAAATTATGCAGAAACTTTCTATGCTAATGCATCCTTCTGTGGCATCTGACTATTTTCTCATAAACTATATATTCAACAACCACGGAAGTCTTTCATTAAAAATTGTGAGCATAAGAAACCAGTAAATCAGACTATTTTAAATGACAAAAATGACATTGTTTAAACATGGACGCTGATTGATGTTGGCGGTGGTAGAATTAGGGTAAAATGCCTACCTCTCTGTCTCCTCTTGCATCCTGACAGGGTTGTTTGCTATACGAGAAATCAACCTCAAGTACTTGCTGATGGTAGAGACCTGTGGTAGGTAGGACCCACTGAGTTCTTTACGAAACAAGCCGTGAATGGGTTCTTGGTCTGACACATACCCTCCCTTCACTTGTCTGGCGAGGGTGTCAAACAAAACGGCTAAGGAAAGAGCAACAACCCCAACACCACCATAAGTGACTTTTCCTTCTCGGCCAAAAGTGGTCCTCAGGCCATGGGTGAAGTTCTCCAGTTGTGTGGAGGTCAGGGAGGACTGGACAGACAAGTAGTGGTCTTTCAAGTGAAGTGAAGAGTTGAGGAAGAGAATGTTGAGGTAATAAGGGGTAGGGTTGTAGTCAGGAAAAGGACAGAAGTCTCGGGCAATAGCAGCCAGATGAGCTGCATCCTCAGCTGGGCATTGCATGTTCCCCATCTTGAGAGTAACACTTGGTTATACACCAGAAAGTTTCAAAAAGTGGACTAGACTGGCTCCCTGCTCTTCTCTTCCTGAGGTTATAGATTCTGCAAGTCTTTTATCATTAAAAATAAATGTCCCTCCCCTTACTGACATCAAATGAAAACAAATTACATGACTGTCCTTGTGCCAAAGCAAATGATTGTTTAGACTTACGGGGAATGACTAAAGACTACATGGCAGTCTTATTACTAATGATGTCAAAATAAATATATTCAATTTTATGCTGCTCTAAATGTTAAAATGTGAGTGGCAAAAAGTAATTTTTAGTAATATTTTTAAAAGTAGTACATCGTAGCAAGGATTACAATAGGTGATCAAATAGTGCTGCATGTAACACTAGGTCTGTGTGCCAATGCACCACAGTCCCAGCTTTGAATATACTAATACCCCAATAACTGCTCATAACTCCTCTCATGAAGATAAGACAAGACATTTATTTTTGTGTGGCCCAATATCAAGGTGGATGACAGCAGGTCAAAGTTTTGAGTCTACTCTAGGAGGAGATAGAAAAGAAAAAGAAGTTATTAAAAACGCTATGGAAAATATAACACGTTCATTAATAGGTAGAGAGATGAGGGCAAGAGTAGAAGTCAGGCAAAAGACAGAAGTTTCGGGCAACTATAGCCAGATAAGTTGCATCCTCAGCAGGGAAATGCATGTTTCCATCTCAACAGGGTTTTGCACCAGGTTTCAAAAAACAGACTAGACCCTGCTCTTTGCTACCCTGTGTTTGTCGTTATAGTCTGAGTCTGTTAGTCATAAAAAGTAAAAAGCCAATGTCCTTCACTTTACTCACTGCAGCATGGTATCAGATTGTCCTCCTGCCAAAGCAAATTATTGATTGTTTAAATAGGACTAAAGTGGAAAAGGCAAATATTCCATGGTAGTTTTCCATTTTCATGTCAAAATAATATAATAAAAAAAATATATTGGATTTTAATAGAAGCAAACAAACTATCTATGTCCACTAGCTATGAATGCACAAGAGCCCCAGCTCTGAATGTACTGTCTGCATCCTTTCTCCTCACTGTTCACAGAGAACATCTTAAAACATCTCTAATGAAGTTAGGGCTTTTGGCAGCTCTGAATGCTCCACATTTACCTTTTTAGCTGCTTGTTTAAATAATGACATAAAACTTTAAAGAAAAATACTAAATCCTTTACAATATATTAGTTGGGTACCAGACATAAAAAGTGTTTGATGAGTGTGTTGCACAGCAATTATGCCATGCATACCAGGCTCAGGACTAAAACTACAAAAAAATTGAAAGATATTGCTATTCCCCACATCTGTGGGGTCAATAGTCACTAACAAGTGTGTTGTTTTTGTCACTGATCCCAATGAATTGCCCATTGTACTTTATTCATTGTGTAAGTAATTACAATTATGCCGGGTCCCTATCAGATTACATATCTATAGTATACTGTATGTAGTGCACAAGTTACACCACTACAACACATTGTTTTGTGTAGAATAAGCTCTTCAATACCTCATAAAAGCAAAGCATTACATGGTTCTCGTGTGTCTGACTCAGCATACAATGTTTAATAATTTTTTGTGGCTCTCTACTGCCACCTTCATGCACAGAGGTGCAAACAACAAACCACATCTAATACACTTAGTTAATCATTAACATTACACTTAGCCAAGTGCCACAATCCTCCCCTGCTTTAACAAATGTTGTCCCAACATTAGCATAATAGTTCCAACAAAACAAAATATCATCCAAGAAATGTACTTAATTATTACATGTAACATACAATATATGTGTAGACTGAAAAAGAGTATGTTCCCTTACCTTACAATTGAACTTCAGGTAATATAACCACTTCCCACTTTTAACTAACACAAGCATATAGCTTGTAACCAGATTGAGTTGTCATATCAATAGCATATATGTTACACTTTTACTCTAAACATATTACTACAATTTTTATGTACTCTGGAGCTTTTACACTTAGATAGTAACCTTACTTGGACATGTTACTCAAACCCATTTTGTTGTCAATTTTACCATCTAAATGTTTGTAGTACCTAGAACTTAAAGACAAAGTTACAATCATGGTTAAACCAGGTAAGTAGCAATGCATTTTTTTCATAACATAATACAGAATACAGAAACAGGTGAGTAATAACAAAAGTAAAATGCATATATTGAGTCCCATTTCAATAATATCCCACAGGCACAAATGTTGGATAGAAAGGCATTTGTGGAGATCCAAGGTATTGCATAAAGTCCATACAGTGGAGTTACTGCACTGGCATATAGTGGATTGGTAGTGAGTCCAACCGCTCTCTCAACAGGTTGACCTAGTCCATAGCTTGTTAATGTCTCTCTTGAGCATCTCTCTCTCTCTCTCTCTGAGACCTCCTGGGCACTGTGTCAAACTGTTCTGAGTCTGCACCACTAAGTTGGCCTCGAGAGGAAACAGTCTGTGTTGGTTCTGGAATGTTTATTTCAATAATCAATATAATTCAATAATCATAATCATTCATATCATTCAAAATGGCCAAGGAAAATTTCAAATTCTGTAACTTCTGTAAACTTATGAGCACAACTGTACATGGAACATAGAGGCCCAACTTTTGACAGTGGGTTTTTTCTGTTTATTACATTTACATTCCTGAGATATCTCAATATGTGAACTCAATATCTCTCTGTATATTAGGCCTGTAGTACCTGTTTCTAGCAAAGTTTAACACCCGGCCTACCCTTTTTTCTTTAGATTGCTTTAGATTAAGGACATAGGAAATAGCAGGGTCCTGAAACTGAGCTTGCAACAGTTTGTGTTGTCAGCACTTTTCTCATTTACTTGAGGATGGCAAGTTGTAATAGAGATCGAGTCCAGGTTCTGTAGTTTTTGAGTCCCAATCGGATTTAGTAACACATCGGGTGAACATTGCTCATTGCTTTTTTTCCAGAACATTAACATTAGGGATTAAAATACATTTTTCCAGGTCAGTATTTAAGTGTAATGTTGAAGACAGACAACTCAAAAACCCATCTGTGTCCTGTTGCTTTTGGTTTGGCTGTACTTTGGTGACAAGATTATTATTGCTGTCGTCAGATCCACTCCATTTCTCTCAGGGATCCGCTCAACTTTTCTCCTCTCTTCTCCACCTCATCACTGCCACCTGTTCCAAGCACCTGCAGCCTATTGCCATCAGTGAGGTATTTAAACCTCTCCTGTCCACCTCTTCTCTGCCAGATCATTCAGCATACATTGTGTGACTGGTCCAGGCCTCAAGTCTGGTCTTAGTGCCAGCCAGCTCGACTCCAGCTTGGTCCCGGTCCCCGGCTCGACTTCCGCCCTCGGCTCGGCTCAGCTCTACAGTCCCACTCCAGCTCTCGGCCCAGCTCCCCAGCTTGGTTCCAGTCACTGGCTCAACTTCAGCCCATGGCGCAGCTCTATGGCTCGGACTCAGTCCTCGGCTCAGTTCAGCGCTCGGGCCAGCTCTCCATCTTTCTCCCAGACGCGGCTCAACACAAGTTCTCAGATTAGCTATCCAGCTTCCTGTTCGTGTCTCTGTATGGTTACTTTAATAAAGAAACACTTACTTTTACTGTCTTTGAGCATTTGAGTCCTCGGTCTCACCTTACAGTTACAGATGGGGCATAAAACAGTCTCTGAATCTTTCTGTAATGGCCCACTTGAGCGCTAAAAAGTTTCCCCAAAAAGTTTGAGCTGTACCCTATAACCCTGAGTTTACCCTCTTGTTTCTGGTATAAAAAAGAGCTAACGTAAACCCAGTCCTGAAAGAGGATTTCAGACCTGTTTACAGCTCTCTAATCGCTGATCCCTAAATAAGTCATTGATTGCATAGATTTTTAAATCGGGTAAGTTATCTGACTTCCTTATTACTGAAAACTGGGATCCTGTGTCCAAAAGTGCTTGAATTTTACACTTGCACCAGACAAGGCACTTTTTGAAACCACTAACTCGTTATTTATTTTACACACAAATTACTCTCATCGCTTCATAAAATGATTGTAGAACCATGGTGGTGAAATGGGCTTTGTAACAATGTCTTTAGTGCCTTTTTTTATAAAGTAAGTAAATGACATTGATGTCAATGTTTTTCAACAAAACTATCTTCATCTGTGTCTGAAGATGAACGGAGGTCTTACAGGTGTCCCATAGGTCAAATTGCTAAAATCACGTGACCTAAATCATGAATCAATACACTGATTCATAACGGTTCAAAGCTTACCCTGGTGATTTTGAATGTTTGAATGGCTACTGTCACAGGCCGACTCATAGCCTGTGGCAAAGAATGAGGGGACACAGACAACCAGGGTAGGCCAATCAAAAGTATTTATTAATCAAACTAAAATCAATAACTTTAACAGACAAAAAGGAATGGGGTGTGAGTATGTCTGAATCAGTGGTGTATGTAGGGTGCCTGGATGTGTGAATCTGTATGTGTGACATGGACTGAGTGCAAACCTAAAGACAACCATAAAGCAACAAACCTAACCTAACCTGGTGGAGCTGAAAGAGAGACAGAGAGAGCCCAGAAGAAGGATTAACAGGTGGTTTAAATACCTGAGCCCAGGTGGCTCCAATTACTCATGACCCTCCTCTGCCAGCAGGAGGAACCGCCCCTGCCAGGCACAGGACACTACTAAAGGTAACCATCCTCACCTGTGCTTTGCTTGTAATCGGTGTGTTTATAAAAAGTTTATAAAAACACTGATTTATTAAGTGTGTTTATAAAAGTGAATAAGAAAAAAGCTATTTTAAAGGTTAAATATCAGTTATATGTCTTATGTCTTCATTGACAGTGGCATAAACAAACAGGGCTTTAATGAATACAAGACAACTGATTGTAACTGCTTTAATTAATTTTCCATAAATTAATAACACTATTTATTTCATGTAAAATAATCATTTGTAAATTACAATTAAATAGCAACCAAATCAAACATGTGCTAAACCAACAAAACCTCAGTTTCCTCTCTATCACACTTCAAAGAAAATCACCCACAATCACCCCAGACAAGCAATAGGAGAAGTTGGGTAAATGTTATGTACTGATGAAATGTTTGGTCTTTAGAAAGAAAACCAACTATAGCTGAAATGCACCTCAGCTTGGACCAACTGTCTCACATTTTAAGGTGCAATACTAGAGGCAACTCTAGTGGCATCCAGTAGAGGGTTTGTAGAAAGGAAACCACATTCAGTTGTCAAATTTCAAACATAGTTAACATTCTTCCGAAAAAGCAGATGAAACAAATTGACTGCATATATTACACCTGAATGTTATAGAAAATGGAAAATGTGCTGCAAACATTTTTGAACCAGCAAAGTTCACAAAACCAAGCTGAAGTGGGTACTGCAGTATTAATACTTTAAAGTAATATAACTCAAGTACAAGTATAAATGGTTAACTCCATTATTACTCACGTACAAGTAACTAAGAATTCAGGGGAAATAGTCCTTAATTATTTAAGATAACTGTTACAAAGACAAACAAACAGGAAGGCCGCGAACGGTAATTGGACCCAGAACCTTCTTTTTGAAAGTCGGGTGTCAAGATCTTACTTTTACTTTATTTAATTAAATATTTTCTGTTAAAATAACAGTGGCTAAGACGTTGGTTCTTCTGCTACACCATCAGAAGGTCATGGGTTCTAACCTTTAGACTAGTCAGTGATGGCCTTACAGCGAAGAGTCTCCTGCATGTTTGTGAATCTAAATTACCCAAAGTGAATGAATGTGCAAGTCGATGATTTGCTGTTAGTGAATGTCTCCAGGAGTTTTCACAGTTGTGCAGTCAGATTCAGATTTAAATCTTTTAGTGTGAAACTAAAATATAGCAAACACAAAAAAATGCAATGTAAGCATTTGGTAGCTCTTGGTGCTGTCTTTTAGGTGTAAAAAAAAAAAACAATTGCCTCAAACCTATAGGACAGTCTGGTGAAAATGAATAAATAAATAAATGCTTGGGTAAAAGTAAATGGGTAGGTCAAAAAGAAAACATCTGTACATGGATAAAGTCTGGATACAGTAGAAAACGTTGACTAAATATTAACAAGTTTCCCTCCACTAAATCTACATTTCAATCCACCTCTGGATGGACCATCCTTTCCATCTACCTCCACATTTTCCATCTGCATTTTCTTCTCCTTTTAAGTGGAAGAGAAGTAATCTGTCTGAACAACACATGCTTTGTCCTTTCTCTGTTTCAAAACACAAGGCTAAACTCAAGACTGGTTGAACTCAGAAATTTAAACTACATACATTTTTGTGCCTAACCATAGCCTTAATCCTAACATTCACGTGGACTTTAATCTTTAACCCTATAACTCCAGAATCACTTAATCTCCTCGGGACATCAGTCAACACGTAAAAACAGTATTGTTGACCTGAACATAACATGCTCATATCTCTAACTATAACATTGAAACTAAACATCTAACCCTTGTAAAAAAAAAAAAGAAAAATGTTACACAAGCCATGGAATCATTTATTCCAATCTGAAATGTTTAAACAACTACAATTCAATATTGCTGATTTCAAATCAGCTTTAAAAAAATAAAGGAAAAAAAACACATCTTTTGACCGAGACATTGTCCAGCAATAAGTGGCAGCAAATAGATGAATAGTGGCTTTGTAGTGTGTAACCAACATTCTGGCCAGAGTGGTCAGGTGAAACCATTTCTCTTATCTTCTCAGTGTCTCATTAAAAACACTCAACCATTGCTCAACCCATCACCTGCAGCTCACACCATCTGCTCCGTAGCTGTCAATGAAGGTCTCTGGGCCAAACGGTCCACCAGAAAAGACCACCAGAAAGATGTGATTTATCTGTTCTCCAGAAAGCCCTCAGGCTCATCTCTTTCTCCTGCTCAGATCCTGTTCCCCACCGTGCTCTGGTTTTACTCACTGAAGTTGCATAGAAGGCTTTTGGCTCCATTCTGCCACGAGTACAGAGTCTCCAGTGGGGTTTTTCCATCCTGCAGGAGAAACAAAAGTCAGTTAGTCAATACAAATGAATTTTGCAAAATTGCTGAGAGAAGGGATTCACATGTGTAAGAGCCATTTTAATGGTCATTTGAAAGTTTGGGGTGCATTTGGGGTGCATGTGGCAGAGTGGTTAGCACTCCTGTCTCACAGTAAGAAGTTTGTGAGTTCAAAACCCGGCTGACTTAAGCATTCTTGGCCGACTCCGGTCTTTCTGTGAGGAGTCTGCATGTCCTCCACGTGTTACTGTGGGTTCTCTCCTGGTACTCCGGCTTCCTCCCACCGTCCAAAGACATGTATGTATAGGTTAAATTTCAACTCTAAATTGTCCCTAGTGAATCAGTGTGAGTATGAGGACCCCCTCGAAAATGAGATGATTCATCTCAAAGGATTAATCCTTACAAAATATGTGAATAAATAAATTTAAGGACCCCAAAGACAGCCTCAGTACTGCCTTTGCTGCAAAGTGGAAGCAAACCGTTTTTAACCGTATGTGATATTTTGTAATGTTTAATGAATGCCAATATGTGCGCCAGAAACATTAAAACATACTTATGGACCTTCTGGGTATATAGGACCACTCACCTCTACAGTGAGAACGGGGCCAGATGTCCTGCTTTTGAAAAAAAGTAGGCGGGACTGGTATACCAGGCTAAGATTTATGTAGAGTATAAAATATTTAAAAAATGCAATTGAAATGGTAAAATTGTATATTAGAATATTTTTTTTATTCATTTCGGTGAACCAGACAAGTTTATAGAGGAACAGTTTAGGGTGGCCTTGATTTTAATAACCTTGCTGTAGACCAGTTTATTTTATTTTTTTTTCCTCAGAGAACTCAAATGCCAAAATTATTCCTGAAAACTTTGTGGTCTGTTTTTTTTTTTCTTTTTTTTCTGATAATTAAATAGCTACTATTTTATCAAATGGCATTTCTATATTTTTGCCATTATTGACTTAAAATTATTTATTTATTTATATTTAACCATCTACAACCCACTGTTGAGAATCCAGTACCTTACTTTAAAACAATCTGGTGAATGTTTTAAAGAAACAGCTCCTCTACATGTGACCTTTGCTGAATTTGCACTTACACTGTTCTTGGTGTTTAGACTGGCGCCGTACATCATCAACAATTTGATCATTTTGAATCGGTTAATTCTCACAGCGTCATGCATCGGAGTGTCTCCATCCTACAACAGCAAATCAAGTTATATGAAATTATTCTTAAAAATATGTTTTCATCTATTTTTGCCAGTGAGTCACTCACTCGGTCTTTAGCGTTCACATCTGCTCCACAGTGAATGAGATGCTCGGCGCACTCGCAGTGTCCTGTCCTGACAGCCACGTGCAGAGGCGTGCTGTTCAACTGTCAACAGCAAGAGAGTTGAGAAATGCTAAAATGTTTTTAAAACAAAAACAAAAAATTAGTACACAATTTTTAGAAAAACAAGGCTTGACTTAAATATATTGAAGAATACTGTCCACTAGAGGGTGCTAAAGTAAGTCTGTTAACCCTTGTTTCAACCAGATATCTAATATTGCATTTTGTTGCCTGTTATAAAATATTTATACAGAAAAAGTGGTGTTCTGGTCTATTTGTACAAGAAGTAAAACAACACTTTACAAGAACAAATTTATATGGTTAATTTTTGTTACCAATATTTAATTGAAAGACCGCATTCATTTTGGCCATAAAAGAGGGTGACTAATTTGCATTAGAATGTGTGCAAATCAGTTTACTACATGCTCAGACTACAGACACATATTTTATAAGCACAAAGTCCTCAAAGGCTCTGTCCCTTTCTATGCCAGCCAGGTTTAGCTTCTTTAAGAGTACAAATCTCAGCAGGCTAAACTCATCTTAACAAAGCCTATGTCTGACTAATTGTGTGTTCACACTTGCCCTAACTGATGCAGGTAAGCACATCCATAAGAAGACCTCTAAATTCTTGCCATAAACTCAATGTAAAATTTGAACATAGTCATACACCTGTACTTACTTTTATCCTTACAGTCCCTCTAAATCAGATTACCATGAATAGAATTTATGTATATATGTAAACTGTAGTGAGACTTTGCCCTGTGTCCTGGGGTCTAATGCTGGGGCTTACCTTGTCTCTGGAGGTGAACTTGGCTCCCTGGTCGAGTAGGAGCTGCAAGGCGGGCAGGCTACCTCCTCTGCAGGCCCAATGAACCGCTGTGGCGTCCAGCTGCAACGCAGACAGATGGAAATGTCCCACTGCCGCTGTTAATGAGACTTGGGCCGGGCAGTATTCTTACCTGGTCCTTTTTCTCAACGAAAGCTCCGGCCTCCAAGAGCTTCTTCATAACTTCTATGTGACCTTTGAAGGAAGCTTTGTGCAGGGCAGTTCTCTGAAACTGCAAAAACACAGTTTATTAAAATACACAGTATTATTGTATTTCTTTAGAGTCTTTGTTATATAAAATAAAATAAAGACTGTAAAGCTTAGGTTTAACGTTCAACCTATTTGATAGGTAATAGATTTTCTGACAAAGAAAATAGCAGCAGATCCATGAGTGTGACACTCACATTGTCGTTCACATTGGGGTTTCCTCCGTCGGCCAGGTACTTGTCCACAACTGGCAGTTTGTTCTCCATTGCTGCTGTCAGGAACATATCCTCATCCACAAATTCCGGCTGCAAAGCAAATACTGACATGTTAACATAACCCATCCATGATGACTCTGGAAACTCTCCCATGCATGTGCTTCTTAACTTCAGAAAGCCATTTTTACATCATTTTGAATACAGTATGCACTCTGATGCAATATGTAATACAGAGAAAATAGATTGTATATACTGTATCTTTTATATGTACTGAAAAAATATATAATTGCAACAATTTCGTTTTTGCCTCAATTTTTCATGAGCTGAACTCAAAGATCAAAGACTTTTTCTTTGTACACAAAAGGCATATTTCCCTCAAATATCTGTCCAAATCTGCGTTACTGAGCACTTTTCCTTTTCCGAGATAATCCATCCATCTCACAGGTGTGGCATATCAGGATGCTGAGTAGAGCATAATTATTGCAAAGGTGTGTCTTAGGCTGGCCACAATGAATGGCCACTCTAAAATGTGAAGTTTCACTGAATTGGAGGGGTCCAAAATCCAGTCGGTTTCTGGTGTGACCACCACAAGTGCCAGACGCCATTGAATTTGAGCATTTACCCTCTCAAGTCGGTTACGACAAACTGCTGTCAGGTCGAGACCACAATAGGGACAACAAGCACAGATGAGCCTCCCTAAGACGGTTTCTGACAGTTTGTGCAGAAATTCTTTGGTTATGCAAACCAAATGTTGCAGCAGCTGTCTGGGTGGCTGGTCTCAGAGGATCTTGGAGGTGAAGATGCTGGATGTGGAGGTCCTGGGTTGGCAAGGTTACACGTGGTCTGCGGTTGAGAGACTAGTTGGATGTACTGCCAAATTCTCTGAAATGCCTTTGGAAAGGCTTATGGTAGAGCAATGAACACTCACTGTGTGGCACAAGTGTGGCACACCTGTGCAATAATTATGCTCTCAGGTGCTCTCAGGTGTGGCCGCCATAATACATCCATCCATCCTGTGAGATCGATGGATTATCTCGGCAAAGGAGAAGTGCTCACTAACACAGATTTGGACAGATTTGTGAACAATATTTGAGAGAAAAAAGCCTTTTGTGTACATTGAAAAAGTCTTTGAGTTCAGCTCATAAAAAATTAGTGCAAAAACAAAAGAGTTGTTCAGTAAATTTGTCTGTCATCTCACCACCACAATCTCTGGGGCCTCCTGCTTTCTCTTCTTTAGGGGGGTCTTCCTCTCCCTCCTCTTCTTCCTCAGCTGCAGGATGTTGAACAGGTCGTCCACAGTCTCAAGCCTCAGTCGGCCGCTTTTGTCAGTCTGATTAGAAACAAGAGACTTTCACCCACCAATTCATGCAGAGGATGGGGGGAAGGGGGGTTTGTTTGTTTGTTTTGTTGAGAGACTCCTTAAATTTTGCTAACATTAAAAGTTAAATACTCTAAAGTACCACAAGGAGGGTGTATATACCATAAAACAACATAACTGTTGATAGAAGTCGCATCATTGGTTTCAGCCTCTCTATTATACTACTTACTATTATGTAACTAATATAATACCCAAAAGTACATGTATTGGAAAATATTTTCTGAGACGGTGATACGTTTAACTATAAATTGACTAGGGTATTCCTTTTCATACCATCCATCTCTTTATGAGAACAGAAGTCTGAGAAATGTCTTACATTGAGTGCAGCCACGCTGACCTCGTCCTGCTCACCGCCGCTGTCGCTCTCCTCGGACAGAGCCCCGCCCACCAGCGGCTCCTGAGACTTCATGTCATCCTGCTTCTCCTGATTGACGGCTGCCTCGTACACACCCCCCGTGAAGTCCTCTGCCTCCTTGCCCTCTGACCTCTTCCCAGTGACCTGAGCAAGAGAGAGAGAGAGTGACAGGCCTTATACTGCAATAAATTAACTAAATCTCCACTCTGCAATGTTCTAATAAAAGACGGTGTCTGAAGGAATGTGTCATTGTGTCATAGTCCAGTTTTCAGTCTCTGGAAGTAAAATGATATGCTGTCCCTTGGCCAGGTCTCTTAAAAAAAATCATCTCAATGGGATTATTGAAATAATAAAAATATATATATATATATATATACTATTTAAAGTAAACCTTGATTTTGTGTAATAATGTAATAATGAACAGGCTTGTTTTTTTTTTTACAATTCTTTGCATGAATTCAAATAATAAAGAGTTAATAATAAATATAAAGTTGTTCTATAACTATCACTACTTATTTTTTCTGTACATTTTCTGCTTTGATTTTTGCAATTTATTTATTTAAAATAATTGAATTTAAAACATTAATTCAGTGAAAACAGCAGTATGTTTATCCCGCATGTAATTAATTTAATAAAAAAAACAAACAGTTTAAACTGTTAAAGCCTATTAATAAATATTGTTTCAAAACAACAAAAAAAATTTAAAATAAAAAAGTTTTGAGTATAGCTTTTTTAGCATTTATTTCACAAAAGTAGAATTGTGTCACAATTTTTCTTTGTTTACCTTTTTTATACGCCTTTGCAATTAATATTTTTCTACCACCAGATGGCAGTATTGTTTAACAATATATTTATATATCCCCAAAGCATTAACCCTGCACACTGCAAAACTTTTAATTAAAAGAAGAAAATGTATAGAGCACATTTTGTAACAAAGTAACGCTGTGCTTTAGGGAAATTACACAAAAGTCAAAGCAAAGTAATACTTAGATGAAAGGGAAAAAAATAAAAACAATGGCAAAATATTTTTTTTAATTATTTAACACATGAAAGCATGAACAGATTACAATTGTCGTAATAAACAAGTGAGAAAATATGTGTTTTGGGTCTTCTTTTGAAAGAGGTTATTGTTGGTGCATTTTTTTTATACTGACTGAAAGTGAGTTTCATTTTTTTGGGAACAAATGCAGCTTCACCAGTTTTGGACTGAACACAAGGTACAACACAAAGACCAGCTGCTGAGGAACAGAAAGCTCTTGTTGGATTGTTATGGAGTCAGAATAGCGCTAATATAGAAGAGCTTTGAAGACGAATAGATGAAGAAAAACTACAACTGACTCAAGCGTGTTCTAAAAGCTGATGGATAATCGATCAGTGCTCACTAATCCATCTAGTGATACAAAGTGACATTACACTTTGTATATTTATATATTGCCTTGCATATGTGTGTCCATTCTACTTTTTTACTTTTAAAATAAAGTCTAAGCTGACTTAATGACCAGGAATGCGCTTTAAGAGGTATTTTCTTTTGATATTGTTCAAAGGTTAGGCTTAAGTCTTTGGTAAACCATCAAAGCTGTTATTAACACTATGATATTTTAGAATATGGTAAAATCAGTAAAAAAGCTAAAGCTAAAAAAAAAAATCTTTCAAAGCTATCTAACATTATTCTTTGCTATAAAAAGACTTGTACATACATTTTTCAAAACTATATTAAATTTGCCGTTTACATCTTTGTGGTAAATTCTGGAGTGGAAAAAAATAAATAAAAAAGCATGCAGAGATAAAATTGGAGTTTGATTTCCACAACAAAGTCTGATAAGTAGTACCGTGCTGGGACACTTATGTCTCCGGCACATTAACACACTCGCTTCGACAGCTGCTCAATGTCCAATTAATGAATCACTCATGAAATCACTTAAAACACTGGCAGTCTATGAGTCGTAATCACCAACTAGAGTATTCAACAGCTCCACACTAAACCTTTTATATTAATTGCCTCAATGTTAAAAGATCCTGTCCAAAGTGATTTGTAACCAAGCAGTCTTCAAAGACAAAGAAGTGCAGTGATTAACAACTTCTGTACAGATAAGAATAGATGAGCCCTGGGAAACCTACATGTTGGGAAAAATTGGTTTAAAAATCAAAATGGTTCTGGACATGTTATTGTTACTTAGTATCATTTATTATGTGGTTCCTCTTTAGCCTGATACTGACTCTTGTCAAGTTGCTGTCAAAGCAATTTAAGTAAAATTAATATCCTCTTTGAAAAGTCCAGAAAAACAATCTTAAGAAAAAGGAGATGTGTTGAAAATCAACACTGCAGAACCCTGTTTAAAAGGGTTCTGTTTTGTTCCCCTTTGTACTGTTTTGCACAGTTCACTAGCATCACTTGTCTTCGTTCCTAGTGCTGTTAAAAATGTTGTCTTCAGCTAAACTTGTATTTCAAATGCAGAGTATGGCATTGAATTGAATCCAGCGCCTACCATGCATCTTGGAAAGCTTGAAATCCATTCTTGGCAAAGTCAAGGGCATAAGAAGAATAATTAAGAAAAAATATTTTACTTTTAGTAGCATCTAGTTATTCTTGAAAAAATGTAGTATGTGAATATGCAATTATAAATGGAATTACTTTGGAAGTCATTGATTAAAGTTATGAGAAATTATTTTTCTGAACTAAACTTGTTATTTAGCCCTTTAAATTTAATTTAGTGACTACCAGACGTCTTGGATAGGCCTGGAATACTGTTTCGTGCCAAAAATGAATCTGAACTACAACATTGCAATTTGAAAGGGTTCTGTTTTGTTGCCCTCTTGCAGTCTAATGTACTCATTTGTAAAGTTCCATTTTAGGATCAGTTGGTTTCCTTTTTGGTGTTTCTGCTGTTTATTTATTTGACAAGTTATAACAAGTACATCATCACTGGAACAGTCGTAGAAAAATGGGAACCCTGGCTGCTCTTTGTGATTAAAATGACTGTTGAGATCAAGGAACACTATAACCAATGATAAATGTTTGTTTCAGATGAATCTTCAGAGAAACCTTTGATGCCCAACAACAGGACAGAGGTATCTACCTATAAATGGAGTCTTAAATTTATCGTCTAAAGAAAGCCCATGACAACTACTCCTTTCATCTAAACTTCTGATTCAAATGAATGGATGTTTCATAATAACTCACCAGTTCTTCCACACTGTGCAGTCCCATCGTGATTCAGATGCAGTCGGCTGTCTATGAGGAGCTGGGTTAAAGTCCACTTGTGATCCGTAATGTCTCACTCTCTGTCTGTGTCTGTCCGGCAAGCAGCCCCCCAGCCTCTTTATATCTCTGTCAAAACCTCTGCTCAAAAATATGGCTTGTGTCACTCAGCACAGATCATATTACTGTCCTCGTGTGCTCCATATGAGCACATCAGCAGCACACACTCACACGCGGTGCAGTCCCGCCCAGTTGGGGTTCACATGCCATTGCGCAGAGATGTCAGTAAAAGTATGAGGTGTCACTGTTATGTCATTGTGTGAAGCTGTAAAATCACATAGGCCCACTGTCATGCCCAAAACACCATGGCATGACATGTCAAAGAAATATGCTGTGCATCTTCTGCCAAGGTTTCAGCTGTGCCGCCTGGGCTTTAAATATGGGAATAAAAGTATAACACCGTGCAAGTGACATATAAATATATATCATGTTCTGCTGTTCCTAAAAACATCAGTAGAGCATAAATCAAACCAGTCTGAATATCAAATTTTGAAAAAAAGTCATTAGCAGTCATTGTCAGAGATTCAAAAGGGAGTTTTAACAGATATATATATATAAAAATTAAAATAAAATAATCAAACTTTAGTGGGGTTAAGTGACTGACAGGACATTTCCATTAAGTGATACAATGTGGGTCAGGTTGAAATGGCACAGTCTAAAGAGCAGGTGTGCGTTAACAATGGCATCACACAAGTCAAGTCAATCTATATATGAGATTATATATTGTATTTTTAGATGTGTTAGCATTTATGAGAACAGATTTAAGAGCGTGTACATTCTTCTTTGTAAAGGTCCAAAAGAAGAAGATTGTTACTAGCTTATTTTTTTATTCAGATTCAGAAATGTGCAAGGCCACCAAAAAAAGCAGTAATATCCCACAATGAAAAATTTTGCCAACAATCCACAAGGTAACTCAAACGAAAGAAAAAAGGGACCCAGTTGGTGTATGCAAATATGTAGCATAGAATACAGCTCCTAATTGTACATACACTGACATAATTTGTGATTTTTTTTTTGAGCATTTTTTTAGAGAATATAAATGATAACACAGAAAACATTTAGTGGTTACTGGTTGGGTGAAGCCATTTGTTGTCAAACAATTGTGTTTACTCTTTTTAAATCATAATGACAAAAGAAACTACCCAAATGACCCTGATCAAAAGTTCTTAATACTGTGTATTACCACCTTTAACACCAATGACAGTTTTAGGTCTTTAGTAGTAGTTGTGGATGAGGCTCTTTATTTTCTCAGATGGTAAAGTTGCACATTCTTTTTGTCAAAAAGCCTCCAGTTTCTGTAAACTCTTGGGCTGTCCTGCATGGACTGCATGTTTAAGATCTCTCCAGAGTGGCTCAATGATTTTGAGGTCAGGAGACTGAGGCCAGTCCAGAACCTTAACTTTATGTTACTGTAGTCAATGACAGGTCAACTTGTGCTTTGGATCATTGTCATGTTGGAACCTCCAAGTACGTCCCATGCGCAGCATTGGCCTGATGAGTGCACATTTTCCTCCAGTATTTTCTGATAAACTTCTGCATTTATCTTGCCATCAATTTTCCTGAGTAGCTCACATATCCTCAAAACATCAGTGATTCTCCTCCATGTTTCACAGTAGGAATAGTGTACCTTTCATCAAATAACTTGGTCTTATCACTCCAAATGACTTTGTTCCAGAAGTTTTGAGGCTTGTCTCTATGCTGCTTTGCGTATTGCAAGCGGTATGCTTTGTGGCATTTGCGTAGTAAGCAGTCCATTTTTCTTCAGGTGCATCTTGAAACAGCCTCACCACTTATTTACAGAGTCCTGTATTTCAGCTGAAGTTATTTGTGTTTTTTTTTCCTTTTTTTTTCTTGCATCCCGAACAATTTTCCTGGAAGTGGCTGGAATTTTTGCTGATCTACCTGACCTTGGATTGGTTTTAAATAGAATCCCTCATTTTCCACTTCTTTATTAGAATTTGAACACTGCTGAGCTTTTTATTGCTCTTTCATGTTGAATACAGTTTAATTACCTTTTTCCGCAGATCCTTTGACAATTGACAGAAATGTCAGTGCAGGACTGGATGAAAGATACATGGGTTTGTCAGGAGCCCAGAAACTCACTGACCTTTTATACACACACACACACACACACTGATCACATGCAAACAGATCACAGGTTAGGATGGTTACTTTTAGTCACTAATTTGAGTAGTTTCTGTTGTCATTGTGATTTAAAAAGAGTAAACATAGTTTTTGACAATTAATGGCTTCACCTAACCACTAACCATGAGTGAAAGAAAGTTTTTTGTGTTATCTAAAATAATATCAAAAAATTAGAAATTCTGCCAGGGTATGTAAAGAACATTATATAGTCCTTAATGTTATTGGTGTTTTATTTTTATTTTTTATAATTTCCCACAGTCTTAGTCTTCTGCATGTTAGCAGAGCTACAATGAAAAAAGTGAAAAAATGCTGGTCTACAGTTAGAAGTCAAATAGATTTAATTTTGAATGTTCACTTTTGAACAAATCTGTTTTCAATCTTAACTTGAAGTGGCCTAAACCTAAAATCACAAAAACATAATGAAAAGAATGAATGAATATTTAAATGAAGTCTAATCTGACCAGTGTTACTTGTACTACAAGTGTGAATGCAACCAAATGGACCATATACCATACCTTCCCATGGGTGACTTATTGTTTGACAAATGGTTCACTGATAAATATCTGAGAAATTAAAAATGTACAAAGATATTTATTTAGGTGGATTTAATCACAATAAGATTATTTACTTTCTTTACAGATAAAACTGAGATCTTGTGATTGCATCCTATGGTGAAGGGTGCAGATGTTTTGTTTTCCAGCCACTGAGTGAGTCATCTTCCTAGACACACAGCGTCTGGGGCAGGGCCTGGAGGCATTCGGCTGGAGTTCCGCAGTAATGCAGTGATGTCACCACAAAGAGACAGAGGCAGAAATAGTGCACCTTCAAAACATTATCCGGGACGGGGTCAGAGGTCAGCAGGATGCCAGACTGACTGTTGGAGCATGGCGCTTGTGTCAGGTGGGTTTTGTCCTGCTGTTAAACAAGTTTCTACCACGTGTTGTACATCTCACAGCAACGTACAGGACAGAATGAAGAAATTGTGACTGGTTGTTGAAGATTACTGTCCACCAATCAGAGGACAGAACGGAAAATTTAGGTAAAATGATCTAAATCTGAGACGCCAAACATAAGATCTAGGGGCCTAGAACAACCCTTTGTACATTTTCTCTAAGCCTAGAATACTTTTTTTTGTTGATACACTGGTATGTGTTTCCATTAATTCATAGTAAAAGTTCCTTCTATTGTGACACTTTACTCTAACAAATAATCTGATGTAGCGAAATGAACAGCAGTGTTTTGAAAAATTTAAGAATTATTCAAAACAGAGCGATGGCATGTTTAAATTGGTCAACAACATATATTCAAATCCAAATTACGCTCACACCTCCAGTACTGCCTCATCATTGGCCTGTGTGTAGAAATAAATTGCATTGCCATCAGTAGGACAAGATAGGTTCTCGTGCTGTGGATGAATACATTAAGAAATGTATTGGTCAGATTATGTACAACAAAACGCACACAGGCGCACACACACAAACACACACACACGTCCTGCTTTCACAAAAATGTTGATCACAAGTCCTTTTGAATTCTGTTCTGCCTTTCCCCCCCTGAAAAGAGTGGTGCATTTCAGTTAAATACTTTTGCACCCTGATTATTTAAGTGAGAGTGTGAGTTGGTCAGGAATAGTCCTAAAGAATGTTACACATCTGACCGTGACTTACAGTACATACCGTGATTTACAGGACATACCGTGACTTACAGTACATACCGTGATTTACAGGACATACCGTGACTTACAGGACATACCGTGACTTACAGGACATACTGTGATGTTGATGACAATTGATGGGTTGTCTGAGATTATTGCTCAACAATTAGAGAAGAAAATAGAAACATAATGTGAGACTCATAAAGTTAATTGGTCTAAAATGAACATATCGAATTCAAAATCCTTTCTGAGTCCACCATTAGATTACCTCTATATTAAAGAGAGCCTGCTAAAGGTTAGAGTCTGTCTTGTAGGATGAATCTAGAAAGTGTGAGAAAACATTAACTGAAATCTTTAAATTAAATTTAACTATTCCTAATTTGTCCACTGGGGGGTTGCTCTGTTTTAGTAAGAGTATTAGACATAACACAATAACTAGCAATAAATATAGCATTAGCATCAAAGGCATAATGTTTTTTTGCACTAAAAAGGGGAAAATATTGGAGTTGCAAAAGCTGCAAAAAGGTTGTCAAACTCCTTTTAGTTCATACAGCCTAATTTCATCTGAAGTGGCCAGGACAAGTAAAACAATAGGATTTTTCTCCCTTTGTTTTAGTGCAAAGAAGTAAAATTACATTAAAATATCAGTCGGAAATGAAAAAGTCTAATGTTGGCAAAAGCCGTCAGTTGTATGTTTTCACAAACCTGGCCACACTATATGTCTTTGATGCTAATGCTTTTTCTAGGAATAAAATAACTAACTGTCACTGCTGCATTACTGACTTCTCAGCTGCAGGTAAAAACAGACCTTTTTCCCTCCAACCTGCTAACAATAATAATTACAAAGCAGTCCATTTTAGTCTTGAAAATCTCATTTCCTACTTTTTATCTTTTTGATGAAAACAGATGAGACATGAGAGCTAAAAGTGTATGCATTTCAGCTATTTGCTGTTCAGTTCTAGTGGACAAATTAGGAATAGCATTAACTTTTATAACAAAAAATGTATCTCTTATGTCATTTTCTCACTATCACAAAGTTCATTCAGAGAGACGTATTTTACCCTCTGGCAGCTGCATGTTTGACACCTGTGCCCTAGGCCAAAAACAGGTGAGTCACAAACACATCACATGACTTCTACCCAGGACGAGTGAGGTAATAAGGCTTAATAGTCCAGCCCTAATATGGTCTGTAAGTGATATACAGTCAATGCCTTCAACATGGAACATGGAAACTTCAGTAACATGATCCTCAGTGATGAGGAACTCGTGACTTGGCCAGTCATGTGTCCAGTGCAGCTGGTAACTGCTGGTTGTAAAGTATTTGACAGCAAGATGTGAACACAGGGGTTAATGCAAAAAAAGATCTTCAAAGTGGCTTGAATTTTCTTCCTAGTTAAAATCACATTCCTTGGGCATACACGCTAAGTGTAGTGAATACATCCTTAAATTAAACAATTTAAATCCTCAAAAACAATTGGATTTAAATGAAAGGCAGTTTTGAACTGCCATAATTATACATACATACATAACCAGCTACATACCCTTTTGACAACAATTTGTGTCCAACAGAAATTATAATTATAATGTTGTGAGCCAATATTACTAACATTATAATAATAATTCCTGGTTTTACATTATGCATCAAACTTAATAATAGCAAATAATATTTAAATAATTAATAAAAAAATGTCTGTTTTTACTCAGCCTAAAAAAACGTAATAAAAAAGAAAAAAAAAAAGTGTATTTGTTTCTATTGCGCTTCTGCTTTTTAGCACTACAACCAAATGTTCCAAGCCTGGCACACTTCTGTTTTTTTTTGCCAATGAGCTCTGATGCAGGCTCTGACTCCAGCAGTGGAAGAGGCTGACTTATTGAATTTTATTATGGCATACTATGCACATACAAACAAATATCAGTTTTAAGTTTTTACACCAGGACAGGAGCGGCATGTCATTCTTCCCTGTTTCTTCAAGCCTGGCCAGTTATTTTTAACTGTCTTACTGATGCGTGCTACTTCGGCACCTTCCTCCACAAACAGCATGTCCACGCTGCTATCGCTGTGAGGTTTAAAGGTAATATATATATATTTTTAATAACAAGACAAGACAACCCCAAAAAAAAAAAAAAAAAAACTAAACACACTTGTAATTGGCTGATACCACAGCTAGCTTTATTGGTTAAGAGCAGTGTTGGTGTAATTGATTAGAAACAACAATAATTTGCAACTGTACTCTTTCCCTCATTTTGATGGAAATCTTTTCCTATACTTGTATGTCTTTGGACAGTGGGATGAAGCCACAGTACCCGGAGAGAACCCACGGTAACACGTGGAGGACATTCAGACTCCTCACAGAAAGACCGAGTAAGTCGAGAATATTTGAATCGGCCGGCAGCATCTGATGGGGAAATTTAAGACAGCAATTCCATATCTCATACTCTCTCTTCTCTAATTATCTATGGTAACTCTGCAGGGACATGCTAGTGGAAATAAGCCAAACTATGAGTTTACAAACAGAATAAACTGAGGTGCCACCATACACCCACAGTGGGTTCTCTCCTGGTCCAGCTTCCTCCCACTGCCCAAAGCCATGTACATATAAGTAGAGTGAATGAATGAAGGAAGAGTTAATAGTTGTTTGTCGCTGTGTCAGCTCTGCGGCCATTGTCCAGCATGTACCCCACTTCAGGTGGTGTTTTCTGTGCTGTATTATGCACTGTACATGCCAAATAAACAACAAAGCAAAAGTAATAAAACACACACAAAAAAAAAAAAACACTAAAAAGCCACCAAAAAGAGGGGTTAATTAGAATAGGCAAAACCAAATGTGGCGTATTAAATTGGCTGTTTTGTGATATAGACAAAACCCCTTCACAACCATCATGCTGGGATTGTGGCCCCTTTTAGGATGAGGTAAGATAACCAACAGGCACATCCTGCAATGAAAACTGTGTGTTCCATTTTGTTTAACTGTGTGCCACAATGCAAGGCATGTTCTAGAAAAGGTCTGGAAAATGATCTCCAAAGAACAAGTAAGAAGCTGGTTGTATAAGTATGGACTTACAGTTGAAGAAAATAAAAAAACAAGAGCCAATGGCCAAAACATTGGCTCTTGTTTACAATTAAGCCTGTACACAGTGCAGGCTTAATTGTACACAATTGGCCCTGCACTGTGTACAATTAAGTCATATTAAAATAAGCCATATATTTGTAATAGTTTTTCCACGCTGTCCACGCTCTAAAGTCCAAAGTGAAAATAATATTTTGTCTGTCTTTGCTCGACTTTGGCTCTCAGATGAACATTTGCTCTGGTGTTTGTGTTCGTGTTCTGACCCTTGAGGTTCTCAGAAAGTGAATTCATAGCCGCCAGCTATTTGGAGCTACAACCTTGGGACTGAAATAGACAGGAAAAGGGGCAAAATGTTTTGGATTGAGCCCTTCAGAGTGCAGGCCTCGCTGTGAGTGTGGTCAGAACTGATACTGTTTCAAGGCCAACAGCCTTCACAGAGCAGCACATTTCGGGAAGAGTCCTTGAGAATTATGTGAAAGACATTTACAGAGCAGTCGCTGATAATACAACTGTGTGTCAACTTCATATTCTTACATCAACCTGCAATGCAATTTTTCCCATTTTAGACTGGCTTACAATAATTTACCTTTGAGAAGTGTTCATTTTGAAGAAAATCTTTTGGGTTGTAAGGGTCCAAAATAATGCATAAAATGTTACAAATGATTTATTCAGTATTGTGTAGAGTCTGCACATCCTCCTTGTAATGCTGTGGGTTCATTCTGGACACTCCATCTTCTTTCCACCCTTAAGCACGGGCATTCACTGGGTGATTTTCGGCCCAAATTTGGTTGTACAACAATTTTTGAATTAGGCTGGATTTATGGCTTGTTGTGTGTCCTTGTGGAGCTTCAGCTTTCTACGTATGCGATTGAAATTGTACAGTGTGAATTGGGGTTCTATTTGGAACACTTTAAACTGGTCTCTCAAGAAGTTAACAAGGACAAACAAACAGCAAGATACAATACACACCCCAAGCCTAATATGGCAAAGAACCACATCAAACTGATCAACTGAGACTCAGCTACAAGCACATCTAAGCCATTTACATTTACTCCAAACTCAGACCAAACAGCAAGCAAACAAAAACAGGTGGTGCTGTGGCTGTAATTTCAAATAGTGTTTGAGCTGCAACTGCCTTCATCTAAAGGGGATGTTAATTCAAATATTGTTGTTTTTAAGGCGGAAATGTTTTGTTATTTCAAATCTTGATTTATTCTAAAACTGTAACATGCACATTGAAAATCCCTTCTGGGAAATCTCACAAGTGCCCCCTTCATTTTGACACAAGAATTATTGAAATAGACCTTGCAGTTACAGAGATAAAGTCAATTTACTGTGGTCATGTCCTTTTCTAGCAGACACACCAAAAAACAGGCTCGAGTTTAAAGGGTTAACTGAAATGACGTGAGCCACATGCAAACCACAAACATCCAAATAGACCAAAAACAAGAAACGCCTGCCAAGTTGTTGCATTGTTTTCTGTTTGTCTCTAAACTAGAAAAAAATTAAAGAGAATATAGACTTCTATCTAGAGCTCATCTCGGACTGTTGTTGGCACTTGATATGGAAATAATTATATAGTATTTTTTAAAATAATAGCAGTATATTGTTACTAACCAGAATAATCCAGGTTTTTAATATATTTTTTTATTGCTAAGTGGCAATCATGTAACCAAATAGGTGCAGTAGAATCTCAGAAAACAAACAAGACCAGCATTCACGATTCGCTCTTAATGCTGTGCAATTGGGCAATTAGTTGAAAGGGGTTTGTTAAAAAAAAAACTCAAAACTGTTTTGTACAAACGTATTTGTTTCTAGAATTTAGCAGTCCTCTGAATCACTAAGCTAATACAATTCCACAGTTACATTTCTTGGTTTTAGCTTCAGAAACATCTTCTCAATTGGATTAAGGTCCAGGGATTGGGCTGACCACTCCATAACATTAATGTTGTTGGTTTGGAACCAATACTTTGTTTGTTTACTGTGTGTTTGGGGTCATTGTATTGTTAAAACAAACATTACAAGGGCATGTCCTCTTCAGCATAAGGCAACATGACTTCTTCAAATATTTTGACATATGCAAACTGATCACCATAGTAGGAGAAACATGCCCATATCATGATGCTTGCTTCACTGTCTTCTCTGTGTACTGTGGCTTGAATTCAGAGTCTGGGGGTTGTCTTACAAACTGTCTGTGGCCCTTGGACCCAAAAAGAACAATTTTACTCTCATCAGTCCACAAAATGTTCCTCCAGTTCTTTGGAAAATTGTAACCTCTTCTGCACATGCTTTTTATTTTAACAGAGGGACTTTGTGGAGGATTCTTGAAAATAGATTAGCTTCACACAAACGTCTTCTAACTGTCACAGTACTTACAGGTAACTCCAGACTGTCTTTGATCATCCTGGAGCTGATCATTCGCTGAGTCTTTGCCATTCTTGTTACTCTTCGATCCATTTTGATGTTTGTCTTACGTTTTCTTCCATGTCTCTCTGGTTTTTCTCTCCATTTTAAGGCATTGGAGATAATTTTAGCTGAACAGCCTATAATTTTTTGCACCTATTTATATGTTTTCCACTCTCGAATCAACTTTTTATTCAAAGTACGCTGTTCTTTTGAACAACTGTTTTTCCTCAGGCTTTTAAATGCATGTTCAAAAAGTGCTGGTGGCTTCATCTTTAAATAGGGACCACCTGATTCACACCTTTTTTTCACAAAATTTATGACCTCAGTGATTGAATGCCACACTGCTTCTTTTTTAATACACCCATTTCAACTAATTGACCAATTACACAGCAAGCATGCATATCATGAATGCTGGGTCTTGTTGGTTTTCTGTGAATCTACTGCACCTACTGGTAACTTGTTGACCACTTAGCAATAAAAAATACACTAAAAACCTGGATTATTCGGATTAGTCACATTGTACAGCAATTATTTTGTACAATACTGTATATCTAATATGCAGAAACATTACTATAGATATTGTATTTGCTCAGTACCTTTCAACCCCTGATCTGGTTGGATGGGACACAAATGTTTAATTTTGGTGGCATATAGTCCAAATGGGAGTGCAAAGATTAACATTTCTCTGACTATTTTACAGAGCAGGCATAGTCTAATATAAGAAAAGAGTTAGAACAACATTAAAAAAAACATGTTTAAAATGGTTTAAAATGTTGAAGTTACATGAATGCCACTCTGCTATAGGCATAATCTATTTTTTAATCATCAAACTATAAGCTTAGTTTGAATAAGCTTCTTTGATTGTTAAAATAACCCTTCAATTTTATATAGAAGAATGTCTAATGT
Source organism: Neodontobutis hainanensis (assembly GCA_024349245.1). Lineage (NCBI taxonomy): Eukaryota > Metazoa > Chordata > Actinopteri > Gobiiformes > Odontobutidae > Neodontobutis > Neodontobutis hainanensis. Next base: position 33,547 of record JALDNG010000725.1, read on the forward strand.
GCCAACATCAAGTTTTGTTGTTCTCATTAAATACCCTTTTATATTTTATATTTATTTTATATTAATAACCCATTAAATCAACCACATATTTACTGGTTTATTTCTGCGCTGGAATGAAGTTGGTGATTGCCTTGTTGACAGCTCCACGGCTACATCAGGAACGGTAATATCATTCCATTGCAATGAGCGACTGGCACCAGCGCAAATAAAAAAGTCCCCTGTGCCTATTTTAGCCTCCGCGCCTTCCCTTCACACAGTGCATATCCTGCTCTTGCATTTGTCAGCAGTCGAACGTCGAGTGTGGAGGGGGCACTGACTTTATGTGTGTGTGTGCCAAGCTCCTGTGCGCCACAGTTCGCAACATGCTGGGACCATTTTGGTGTTCAACCCCTGGGGATATGTCATAGAAATGTGCCATTATAAATAGGCCTGTGCAGAATTCCTTGTCTGGAAATATATGTTTATTATTAGCCGCGTAAATCTGCCTCTCACCCTGTATCCTTGTTCTGGGGCGCGGGCAGATGGCGGGAGGTCAATTACAGCCGCTCAGCACTGTTTACGAGTGTGTCATCGCATGAAGATAATCCTCCAGTCACAGAGACAAACTGTCCGGTTGTAACTCACGGCAGAGTTGGCTCCCTGACAGGCGTCTGAGGGGCACCCACGGGCCGTCCCCGCATTTATCTGTCTCAGAGAGCTGTAAAGGTAATGGATCACAGTGCTGTCACATTTTGTTGAATGGACAGGAAGACAGATGACAGAGGAGATGGAATCGAGGTGATGTGACAAGTGGAAATTAAATGGGTTTCTAAAAGATAGTGTACTCGTAGCATGATGGACAGCTGTGTTTCCCATTGAAGTTCTTTGCACCATAACTATGATGCACCTCATGGCCGTTGTGGCTTTTTTAATGAGAGCAACTTATTGGCAAATAATGCAAACCACTTTTTGGTGTTTTTACATCAGTTTATTTTATTTTTTATGTGCCACTTAGAGCAAGCGCACTGCAGCCCTCATGCATGCGGCCTCGTGATTGGTTCTTACTAACTGATTTAAATACGGTGGCCCAAAGAGTTCACCAACATAAAAAAAGCCGAAACACACTTGTGCAAAAGGGAATTACAACAATCACCACACACATTACATCAACATTAACCACACAAAATCACAATAACATTTTTCCTGCACCAAAACCAAGCCTCTCTCATGCAACCCCTTAAAAGGTTCTCATGTAAGGGCGCCACCATACAGCGATATACAGCGATATACAGCGACATACAGCAATATACAGCGATATACAGCGACATACAGCGATATACAGCGATAGACCACTGTCCACCAGAGGGCAGGCTCCAAAAACGGAAATATTAGGAAAACCCAAATGACAACTTTACAAGTGTAAAAATCATGTTTACAGCCTGGTACAAAAGATGGCTCCAGTCTTTAGAGCTAAG
>JALDNG010000725.1:40000-92545 GCA_024349245.1 Neodontobutis hainanensis
TCTATGAAACCACAACCTTTTAACATGGCTGAGGAGGTCTTTTTGTTTTTGTTTGCAAATGTCACTCACTGTGTGGTTTTGTAAACTGTGAATTGTGTGAGGAAAACAGTGACCTCAGTGAAAACATAAATGTCCCTGGTAATGTCCCAGGCAGATCTTGGCTGCTGGCAAACCAGGGCAGGGCAGTGTTTTTAAAAGAGAGCAGACTAAAAATTCATACATCTGTTTTGCACCCAATTAGTTTGTGTAAATCTCACCAAAGAATAGAGCTAGTCCCAGGTTTAGTCAGGTCTTGTCACCTACTCTCTTCCATCTTCCAGGCTTCAGAGGCTTCTTGATTCTCTTCGCTGGTGCTGCCTTAGCAAGGTTACCAGATAAATGGAGCTGCCCCCTCTATTGTGTTGTAAAGCGTGTCACTCATGTAATCTCTCACAATCAGGCCTCGTCCTATGATAGGAAAGTTATATTGGAGGTTTGGGTCCAGGTTTGTGTCCAGCTGAGGGTGACTGTTTCAGTGAGATCTCATGACAAAGAACCATCAAAATGATTTTGAGAATATATATTTTTGGACTAAAAGTTATAGTACAGTAACAGTACAGTTTTACTTTAAGGAAAACCCTAATAACATATTCTAGTTAGAATGATCTGTGATAAAAAGAGATCTCAAGAAGTCTTGGCTTTATTATCAAGAAGTTTAAAAGAAGACAATGTGGGTCTTGGTCCAATCACATCTAAACACCTTGTAATAAAGGTTTATCCACAGACATTAACCTAGCTTTAGGAGTAGGACATATAGCGTCTATTTCTTGACAATGTTATGCTCATTATTAGCTACCCTTTGCATCCTGTCTTTAACCTTGATTCCAAGTTTATGCTCAGATGCCAGTATAGCAGCTGCTGGTCCCAGCGTGCCACTCCTTGGTTCACGTTGTTCCACCTGTTCCACCTGTTCCCAGCGAGTTCTTGGCATTTCTTTCTACTTATGAGCATATAAAAGACACACCACTACATTACAGCTGGACTTTTGTCTCTAAATATGTTCACAGCACAAGGATTAGACAAGAAGGGAGTGTTTGCCATTGCAGTAAAAGCCAGCAAAGGACTACTACATTCAAAAATAGGCCACTTTACTTTCTGAAAGTAAGTGTTGTGATGTGTTATCTAGCCTGTGCATCAAATTAATGCCTCTTTGTCACTAAATAACACAGTTCCTTGTGATCCCATTAAAGTATCTTTTACATGTTTCAATCAAAAAGACTCAATGTTAAGTTTAGACAGAACCCTTAGATACACTCTCTGAACACTCTAAATGCTTGGTTTTGTCCAATGGCCCTTTAACTAAACAGAACAATTCATTTCCCAACCCCATTTCCGCCTTAGATTGCCATTTTTGTCTTGTTGCACTCGAACAAAACTACAACTTTTTTTTGGAAGTATAAGTCTAGTCTGTACGTAAGCGGCCAAAGTATTTTTGTCTTGATAGTGTGATATGTAGCTTCTGTCTATGAAGGTTCTCAGTCATCCAGATCATCATGAAAAAAAGATTAAAGTAAAAGCATCTGGACTCAGTTTTCAAGCTGAAGACGTTTCGTCTCTAATACTAAGAGACTTTATCAATTCTGAGTTCAACTGGAATTGATAACTCAATACATACATATCAAATGATGCTACTATAAATTTTTTTGAAGCTTGCAGTTGGCACTGTTTTATATTTATGCAAAAAAATATATAATTTCAAATTTAGTTATTTAGTTATTTTATATATATATATAAAAAATATATCTTTAAAAAGATCTGTTATCTTACATAAATTGTGAGTGGACTGGGGCTCAGATAATTTTTCCCATCCAAAGAGGGCATGGCAAAAAAAGTTTGAGAAGCACCGATGCCCTGAAGCACTATGTTACCCCCTTTTTTTTTTTTTTTTTTTTAAATAATGTTACCTACAAATGCATTAAAAGTTTGCCCAATTTAGTGTGTAGTGCCTGATAGTCTTGTTTCCTTTAGTGAAACTGCCTCTCTATTCAAATTCTTCTTAAACAAAGGAGGGTGATGAAACCAGACCTGAAAATGACTGACAGTCACAGAGTCCAGATAGAGATGTACACAATACAGTTGTGCTCATGGAGTATACATACCCTGGCAGAATTTCTAATTTTATGGCCATTTTTTAGAGAATATGAACAATAACACAAAAACTTTCATTCACTCATAGTTAGTGGTTGGGTGAAGCCATTTATTGTCAAACAATGGCATTTACTCTTTTTAAATCACGTCGACAACAGAAAGAACAAATGACCCTGATCAAAATTTTACATACACTGTTGATTTTGGCCTGATAACATGCATGGTAGACCAACAAAAAATGCAAATAAAACCCCACAAATAACTTTAGCTGAAATACAGGACTCTCTGAAAAGTAGTAGAAAAATAGGCCTCATAGTTGAGAAAGCCATTACTAGACTTTAACTGGAAATGTGAAGACTGAAGATCTCTTGTGAAAACTATCCTGATTCCATTGGATGATTTGTAAAATCCATCTAACTGCCTTGATGTATTTTCTTGTTTGAAATGTAGTAATCAAAGCACTCCATCGATTTTAAAAGTATAGTAAGTGCACAGTGCTGTACATCGTTTTGTAAATATTCATCAGGCAAAAATGTGAATCAGTGCTCATCTGAATGCAATTGGTGTAAATATTGCACCGCAAAAAATGAGTCATTCAAAGTGAGATGGTGTCTGTGTTGAGTCAGTAAAGATAGGAGGCAGAATGTTCACTCAGACAAATCACTGCAAAAAGATAAGGACGAGGAAAAGATCAAATTAGAGGTTTGAGGTTAAAGGAAGAGGACAAAATGGCAGCACAGAAGCTGAAGTTTGAAAGGCAAAAATGGCATAGAAGCAAGTAGGAGGAGGGGGCAGTGGTCGGAAATTGGGGGGTTTAGTAATCATTTGCATTCCAGTGCAGTGAGGATATACAGTGATGTCTGCCAGCAGCAAGAGTAGGACACAGACACAATCCGCAGCAAGGATGAAGACATTTAGCCATTTGCTTAGCCTACATTTGTTTACAGCTGCATAAATCCCTGACATTAGTCATGTCCAAAGTTTGGCTCTGGGGTACGCTGTGAGGTTATATTTTTATATAGGGCCTGAGATAATTGACAAAGCACTGACAAAAATACAGTAAATGGGATTTTTGTTGTATGGAAAAATGACAGGCTGGGCCAGTGACTAAAGGGGAAGTGATAGCCTACCTATAAACACAACTGAATGAGCTTTTCTTACCAAAGTTTATCTCAAAGTCTATAAGAGATGTGCATGTACATTATTTGACATTAGTTGTTAAAATTGGTTTATTCTTCTTAAAAAAAAAATAAATAAATAAAAGGTACTTTGTAAAACCTCTTAACATACAGTATACAAGTCCAATATGTGTCGTTGCCTTAAGCAACAGAACAAACACATACCAAACCCACGTTATTACATCTCTAACAAAAATGGGCGTCAATCAGAAAGGCTACTTTTAGTTAGGGTCAGTTAAGGCATTCAGATTAAAGTTTAGCCACATTGCTGAACTACTACACAAATGATCTCTCGCTATTCTCTGACTGTTACTTTGTGTCTGTTTTGGGGCGAGAAAAGCTGCTGAGTCTTAAAAACAGATTCAATTTCAGAGAATGCTTCTTAAGACTGCTCAGAGCAGACTCTGACACCGGATTGTGCACAGCGGTTTACCATCTTCATAACAGATGCAGAAAGGGTTTAAAAGAAGGCATCTGGACGTAGGTGTAAAGTTGAAGCTGTTTTGTCCCTCATTCAGGAGACTGTCAATCCTAAAGTATTCAAAGACAAAGTCCCTTCTTCACCTTCAAACCTAAATCCAAATGCTTTTTTGAAACCCTTTCGTGAATATGTCCTGGATGACTGAGAACCTCCACAGACATTTATGACTGGTGCTTACATGTTCACACATTTACAAATGCAATTATAAAATAAAGCCAAAGTGCATAGTATGGCTTGGAGAAAAAAAAAAGATTTATAGATCAATTGAATTAATACTTTCTTACAATTTGAATTGTTTACAATTTTTAAATGTTATTATTTAAAAATAATTGGCATACGTCATGAAGATGGAACCCAACTGCAAGAGTTTGTGCGCCACCCGGACAGATTAGAGTGGCACAGTTTGCAGAGGACAGCGCGAGCATGGAAGATAAAAAAGCAAAGTCCCCCTCTTTAGCCCCTAACCCTTCAATCACTATATAGTGCTGCACTATGTACAGTAATATATATTACTCTGAATTAGTGAACGGTTTTGGACACTACGCGTCTGTTTTCTGTTGCTGATAGTCACGTGACTCACGTACATGTCCTATTAATGACCAAAAGAGCTTTTTGTTGTCTCCGAGGTAAGCTCTCGTAATTGCATCTGTATGAGCTCAGGTTCAGCTAACGTTAGTGATTTAACACCGTAATGTTTTTTTTTGTAACAATTTTAAACTAAATACGTTTCCATAAAGTGTCAAACTTGTGCCTCTCACTCACGTCATTCAAACCTGTTGTGTATGTCATGATCTATTTTGACCTTTAAGTGACCATTGCTATTCACTACTTTTACTAACGCATTGTGGGACTCTTTGAGTGCACAATAACAAATTATTGTTATTGGTGCACATTGTGTATTCTGTTAGCAACTTATTTTATTTAATTGTTAGTTTAATAAGTTTGTGCATTCATCATTTTATTGTTGTAAATTATTAAAGGACAATATGTAACTTTTTAAGCTCAAACGTTTTTCTTTCATTAAACACAGTCAAATAGAAAAAACAAAAAAACAAACAAAAAAACCCCACTAAACTGCAAACTGGAATAATAAATAAATATTTTCAAATCTAAATTTTATTCAAATTAGAATGCCCCAAGAAGACCCCAAGAATTGATACAAATTAAGGGATTCCAATAGATTCCCACTCCTAGTGCTTAGGATGTACAAATGATCAGATATGTCCAGAATATAGCATCAAAGGACATGAATTTGGTGGATTGTCTTGTTTGTGAGCATCATAAGGTGTGTTAGTTGTTGACCGTTTGCGGGATGTTGTAGTTTTTAATCTAACTGCTGTCCGTCATTGTATTGTCCCTCATTTGCTGCTGAGGTTAGTGGAATCGGATTTTCAAAATGCCATTGTCGCACATTTCCTTAAACGATAAGGAACCTGCAAAGCTTATAATGGTAAACCTCATGGCGTTGCTCACAAATGTTAACAAACAGGAGTCAGGAACAGGAATTAGGAGTATTCGGATTGAGCCTGCGCATTAACGTCAATCAAGTTGGTTAAACTGTGTTAAGTTAGTGGAGAGCTCCTGCCTGAAGTGGAGGAGTTCAAGTACAGTTGTTCTCATAAGTTTACAAAGAAGAAACTGGTAGAATTTGTGATTTTTTTGGCCATTTTTCAGAGAATATGATATTAGAGAATGATAGCACAAAAACCTTTCTTTCACTCATAGTTAGTGGTCTGGTGAAGCCATTTATTGTCAAACATGGTGTCTACTCTTTTTAAATCATTATGACAACTGAACCCAATCTGTTCTACCCAATTCACCCTGATAAATAGTTTACATACCAGGTTAATTTTGGTCTGATAACATGCACACAAGTTGACACAAACAGGTTTGAAAGGCTTCTAAAAGTGACCATCCTCACCTGTGGTCTGTTTGCTTGTAAACAGTGTGTGTATTAAAGGTCAGTGAGTTTCTGAGCTCCTGACAAGATCCTTGCATCTCTTATCCAGTGCTGCAACTGATGTTTCTGTTTTCTGAGTCACGGGAAAAGCAAAAGATTTGTCAAAGGAGCTGCGGGAAATGGTTATTGAACTGTATAAAACAGGAATTGAGAATGCCAATCAGCTGTGTTTAAAATAAGGGGTTCTTGTTATTGTTGAAATCAAACCAAGGTCAGGTAGACCAACAAATCTTTGAACCACAACTGCCAGGAAAATTGTTCGGGATGCAAAGAAAAAACAACAAATAACTTTAGCTGAAATACAGGACTTTCTGAAAAGAAGTAGAAAAATAGGCTGCATTGTTGAGAAAGCAATTACTACACAAATGCAACAAAGCATCCCGCTACAATACGCCAAACAGCACAAAGACAAGCCTAAAAACTTCTGGTCATTTGGAGTGATAAGTCCAAAATTTTAATTTTTGGTCACAACCATAAATGTTACATTTGGAGATGAGTCAACAAGGCCTATGATTCCATTCCTACTGTAAAACATGGAGGAGGATTGCTGATGTTTTGGGGATGTGCGAGTTACAAAGAAACAGGAAACTTTGTCAAAATTGATAGCAAGATGAATGCAGCATGTTATCAGAAAATAGCTGCGTATGGGACGTCCAGCATAACAATCGAAAGAATAACGCCAAGTCTCCTGACCTCAATATCATTGAGCTACTCTGGGGAGATCTCAAATGTGTAGTTTATGCAAGACAGCCTAAGAACTTACAGGAACTGAAGGCTTTTTGCCAAGAAGAATGGGCAGCTTTACCAACTGAGAAAATTAAGAGCTTCATCCACAGCTACCAGAAAAGGCTTCAAGCTGTCATTGATGTTAAAGGTGGGAATACACGGTAATAAGAACTGGGGTATGTAAACCTTTGATCAGGGTCATTTAGGGAGTTTCTGTTGTCATAATAATTTGAAAAGAGTAAACACAGCTTCACCGAACCACTAACTATGAGTTCTCAGAGAAATGCCCCCCATTCCCCCAAAAATAAAGAAATAAATCACTAATTCTGAATTTATTGGTATGTAAACTTGAGCACAACTGTATCTTGTTCACGAGTGAGAAAAAGACAAAGCAGGAGATTGACAGATCGGTGCAGCTTATGTTGTGGTAAAGAAGGAGCTAAGCTTTAAGGCGAAGCTCTCGATTAACTGGTCGATCTAAATTCCTACTCTCAGGCATCCGACACACACACACACACACACACAATCCAGTTTGGGCAACTCCAGAATAGAGGCGTTGACAAAGGAGTTCTTCAGCTTCTGGAAAGCCTGTTCAGCTTGAGGAGTTCACATAAAGGTTGCCGTGGAGGAAGTGAGAGCATGCAATGCGGATGCCACAATACAAAAATTCCTAATAAACTTTCTGTAGAAGTTAGCAAAGCCCCAGAATCTTTGTCTTTGTGGAATATTGGGAGGAGTGAAACGGATGAAAACTCAATGTCTCTTAGTGACTGTCAGGATTGTTACCCAAGTGGTGTGGTGGGTAACCCGCCACAGGAGCCAACCATCCGGGTCTGTGGTTAACCAGAGGCATCCCTCCAACAGCACAGGGTTGGAGAAGACGAACACCAGAGAAGCGCCAGGACTTAGCAAAGGTGGATTGACACCCGTGCTATAGAACAACCAAATATTTTCTTCAAAAGACAAAAAAATTGAGAATTTGTATAAAGAAATACAAAAGTCAACAGTTATCTTTTACCTTTTGTTAGGGACAATACATTTATAACATTCAGTTTCTACATTCTTAAGCCTGCATTGTAAAACATATAATACGCCTTTTCTAAGCCTTTAGCCTAATGCACATTGACAGTGGGTGGAATAATCCCAAATAATGTGAGCAAATAGTAATGAACACACTCACGGTTGTGTGAAAGTATCTACATAAATTTAGCACCTGTCTCTATGAAGCACTGTTACACAACAGAGGAAGGATGACGTGAGTGATTTAAACTAAGTGATAAAAATACGATCTGAGGAATCTGTTGCCATGTTGGAAAACTATTTTAACATTACATGTGGCTCTCACACCTTTTTATATTGTGTCTATTTTTTACACTTTCTGTTTGTGCAGCTGCCTTTGATACCACCCACTATCTCTGCACTGTCACTGTCTTTTTGCCTCATCTGATATCAAAATGAGCGCACTGCTTCATCTTGTTCCCTCTGTCTCCTAAATCTGCAATAAAATCTCCTGCACAATGACATTTTGACTGTCTCTCTCTATACAGTATACTTGTACCTAAGGGTTTGGTCTTTATATAAAGCTCTTATTCTTTATGCCCCTATATGTTGTGTGTGTTTGTCTTCTATTCCAGTTGTTCACCCTATGTAGTGTGACAAGCAAAGCTCTACACTAATCCTTACACTCTGCACTAATTGGTGTAATAAGTGCGCCAAGAAACATGTCAGGATGTCAGTGTTAGCCAAGCACAGAACGGAATGAAACTAAACCAAACTTTAAAAGCAAAACTTACAAGATAAAATAAAATATAAATAAATAAAAAGCTAATTAGTGCAACAACCAATTGAGGACCTTAATGGCCTGGTTCAGACTTTGTATATTAATGTGCAGTGGCGGCTGGTGGTGATATTGGGCAAAGGGGCTAATAGATGCATTGTTATCTTTAGATTAGTTTAGATTCAATTTATTGTCATTACACATGCCACAGTCACAACTACAGTAGCCGTTGTAACATACGTAACATATCAGACATCAGACAACAATGGGATAGTAACACACGTGGTCCCCTACGGGCTTATCCAGTGGCTACAAGGGGAGGGGGTACGTTCGAAAAGAGTCAGACAGTTGTAAAATGGCAGACGGTGGTTGGGGTAGTGATGTTAGGGTAGTATTCCCAGGCTACTGTTGGAAACAACGGCCTTGGCTGGACGGGATGTCTTTGAGAGGATAAGATAAGCCCCAGCTAACGGCTAGGCTTCTGAGAAGGACAAGGCGTCGTCCATTTTGTGAAGTGACCTTGATGTTATTCCATGTCAGAAACTGTGAACACTACAACGCAGCAAAACGGACTGTTTTCTCGATGTTACCACTCTTCTCTAGATGAAAACTCCTTCATATCCGTTAAGCAGCGTAGTACCTCACAGGTCTGACTCCTGATGTTGTCCTTTCTGTACCACAGTCCGCTGAAGGTGTTGCATCAGCTCTTGGACTATGCAACTCTTTGATGTAATCCTTTTCTGTCACTCACGCCACAGAAGCACAGTTTATCAAACTCAGGAGTCCCGCAGGCAGTAGAGTCCAGGAAAAGAGAGAAAAAGTGAAGTTTATGACGAGACGACACGATACAGGAGCACAAGAAGCACACAAGAGCAGATAAGCAGGAGGAGCAGTATGAAACGTCTGCCTTGTCCGAGAGCAGGAAGAAGAAGCGCACACTACAGCAACAGCAGCATCCCAATTTCTCAGTGAGTTTAGCTCTGATGCTGGGCCGAGGAGAGGCGAGCTACCGGATACGCATAATCCGTGCCTATCAGAAACACTACTACTGTCAACTGTCACAGTCATAAACAGGACAGAAGAGCTATTCTTGACAACATAGCCCAGATCCTTGTAAATGAAAAGCTCATTAACACTAAACAAAAAATCAGTAGCACTCACCACGTTGACACTTAAACGTCCTGTCATGCCCAGAGTCCCAATCACTGCCTGAAAACACTGTAGAAATCCCAAAGGTGCTCTATTGTGTTGAGATCTGGTGACTGTGGGGGTCATTTGAGAACAGTGAACTCATTGTCATGTTCAAGAAACCAATTTGAAATGATTCGAGCTTTGTGACATTGTGCATTATCCTGCTGGAAGTAGCCATCAGAGGATGGGTACATGGTGGTCATAAAGGGATAGACATGGTCAGAAACGATGCTCAAGTAGGCCGTGGCATTTAAACGATGCCCAATTGGCACTAAGATTGCCAAGAAAACATCCCCCACTCCATTAGACCACCACCACTAGCCTGCACAGTGGAAACAAGGCATGATGGATCCATGTTCTCAATCTTTTTACGCCAAATTCTGACTCTACCATCTGAATGTCTCAACAGAAATCAAGACTCATCAGACCAGGCAACATTTTTCCAGTCTTCAACTGTCCAATTATAGTGAGCTTGTGCAAATTGTAGCCTCCTTTTCCTGTTTGTAGTGGAGATGAGTGGTTCCCGGTGGGGTCTTCTGCTGTTGTAGCCCATTGCCTCAAGGTTGTGCGTGTTGTGGCTTCACAAATGCTTTGCTGCATACCTCGGTTGTAACGAGTGGTTATTTCAGTCAAAGTTGCTCTTCTATCAGCTTGAATCAGTCGGCCCATTCTTCTCTGACCTCTAGCATCAACAAGACATTTTTGCCCACGGGACTGTTGCATACTGGATGTTTTTTCCTTTTCACACCATTCTTTGTAAACCCTAGAAATGGTTGTGAATGAAAATCCCAGTAACTAAGCAGATTGTGAAATACTCGACCGGCTCGTCTGGCACCAACAACATGCCACGCTCAAAACAGCTTAAATCACCTTTCTTTCCCATCTGACATTCAGTTTGGAGTTCAGGAAATTGTCTTGACCAGGACCACACCCACGAAATGGACGCACGCCTTGTCACTCTTGGAAGTCTAGCCAGCAGCTGGGTCTTATCTTATCCTCTTGAGAGTTTCTGTCCCTCAAGGCCACTGAGCCCCTCCAACGCACAGCCAAAACATCGCCCAACAGAGGCCTTGGATTCCTATCCTAACACCAAGCCCAAACCAACAGTCTGCCATGTTTACATCTGTCTGCCCCTGTACTCTAATGCTACCGCCTCGTCCCTCCCCTCCTCATTGTAAGCCACTGCAAAAATTCCATCACGTGACCACGTGTGCTGTCATCCTATCCCACAACTGCAACTGTAGTTATGTCTATAACTGCAACTGTAGTTATGTTTGATGTTTGTACAATGCCTTATTTCATTTTCCGGAAAATCCCATTTGCGCTGACCATTTGGCTGCATCGGTGTGGTCTGCAACCTTTGGGTGTCTATCTATGTATAAATGTAATATGTAGCACTATTAAGCACCGTGCAATTTTGTTGCAGTGTACTTTTATATGTGTAATGACAATAAAGAATAATCAATCAATTAATCAATCAATCAAAATATACTGAAGCAGTGATTGGTTGATTAGATTCTTGCATTAATGAGAAATTGAACATGTGTTCCTAATAATCCTTTAGGTGAGTGTATATGATATATATATATATATATATATATATATATATATATATATATATATATATATATATATATATATATCAAACATGAGTTGTTGGTGTTTTCTTTTTTATTTTAAAATAAAACGCCGAAGAAAGGTACTGTAGTAGAGACTGATCTGTGTTAATAAGCACTTCTCCTTTGCCAAGACAATCCATCCCTCCATCTCACAGGTGTGGCAAACCAAGATTCTGATTAGAAAGCATGATTATTGCACAGGTGTGGCTTAGGCTGACTACAATAAAAGGCCTTTCTTAAATGTACTAAGACCACAATGTTGCTGATGTCCTTGCATTGTGTCAACCGAATTAATTTGAACTCTGTAGAGTACTACAAGTGGTGATTTAACTAAGAAATATTTGTTCTGAAGCAGAAAGAACCGAAGCAGACTCAGAGAAAGTCAAAGATAAGTTTATTTAACTTAATAGAAACAGGACAGGAGGACAAGCTGGATTTCACAGGTAGGCACAGGGCCAGAGGATCGGCCGGACAGCATAACAGGTGGCTGTGGCCGGGAGATCTGCAAGTTGAGAAAATCAGGTCAGATTGGAAAGATTCCATAGTACTGACACTGGTGAATTTTACAATCTGGCAGAGTGGAGATGGTAGAGCTGGCCTTTGTAGGTGGTTTGACTGCAAGTGGATGCAGCTGGTGTAGCCTTGAGGCTCTAGCACACCTGTCTAAAAACAAGCAGAATTGAGGGGAAGAGAGACGGGAGGTCGTTCAGGGAGGGGCTGCGGATGAGGAGGCTGTAGACGGGGATGCCTGTGGGGCTGCTGTGACAATATTGTTGTGGTTGACACTCCTCTAAAAACTACTAAAAAGTGGCCTCAACCTCCTTAAGAATGCCTCCTACCACATCCGACATGAAGATGCATTTGAGGATCTTCACACCTGATATTAAGACTTGTTATCTGATTACTACTTACTTAAGTATTTAAATCAGTACACAGTATACTACCTCTGTTAGACAGATTGCAAGGGATTAAATGGATTTCTTAGAGTTTTAAGAGACAAAGTATAAAAAAACATCCTGTTACATGTAATTGGGAAAGAATCATCATTTTCAAAAGTGTTTCTAAGTACATTTCTTTGTCTAAGCAGCAATGTCCATAGATGTCTAAAGCTCACCAGCTAAGGACAGAGCTAGGACATAGGAATAGGCTCTTTAAATAGCTGCAGCAATTTTAGCATAAAAATAACTAGCATAGACAATCAATAACCTTCTATTGTGAGTTTAGTGTTTCCTGTGGATTGCAGCTAGTGTCGGGTCACTTTTTCACTCGCATGCTGTATATGTGATGGATTCATATTATGGCATTAAAATAACAACAAATCTCGAGAGGCACAATAAACTCCAAACAAGAGCCTAACCTCTCATGACTGGAGACAAAACTGTTTTAAGTGGATTCACTAAAAACCCAGCTGCACACAAATAAATTAAGTTTTGTCTAAATAGAGTTTGTTTGTAAAGATGTTGAGGATAGACTGGGCTGCGATGAGGGTTAACGAGGCTGAGTGTTTTGCAGCTGTTCAGACGGACAACCAACAAGGAGCTGAAGACAGGTAACTGCAGTGGAGCTCTGTAAAAAAAACATTGAGAGAAAGGGTCTTTCTTTTAAGACAAGACATTTATTTTTTTGTATAGCCCAAAAGACCCTCCATCAGGGTAAGGAGAACGCCATGCTCAAAAAAACAGCCAGGAAAAAAGAGAAACCTCAGTGAGCCCCACAGAAGGACGGACAGGTGGATGTGTCCAGGACAGATGAAAACAACACAGAAATACACACAATATATTTACAAAAAAAAACAAAACATTTATATTGGCTGTGTCCACTGTGTGTGTGTAATGATGGGTTAGACTCCAGCAACATCAAGGTCACCCAGAAGGTCAGAGGTTTGCATCTACCCTAGAAGGAGCTGGAAAAGAAAAAAAAGTGCTAAATACTACTTCACCAATAGGCGGGTGTAATAATAATATGAGGTTGCGCATATTATTACTTGCAGCTACAATCAGTGTGAGCGTGTGCCTATCAAGCCTCTCTCATGGAACCCCTTTAAAGGGTCTCGAGTAAGGGCGACACCATACAGCAATATGCAGCAATTTACCTCTGTCCACCAGAGGGCAGGCTCCAAAAGCTGAAATATATGGAGAAATTAAATTGTGACTTTACGAGTGTAAAAATTATGTTTACAGCCTGGTACAAAATAAGGCTCTGGTCTCTAGAGCTAGGTGTTTACTACATGACAATTCTAATTTGAGAGTGGTCACTTCATAACATAACATAACCTTCTGACATTCATCAATCAGCTTCAGCCTGACAGCATCACCTTTAAAAAGAGCTTTAACACTGAAAAAAAGTGTTGTGCAGTGCAATCTTATTAAATAATTATTGTTTAGAAAGTACAAGATCAAAATAAATAATGCTTAGAGTGATCACAACACTATATACAATTATATTTTATAGAACTTAATTATGAAGATGATAGGATATGGAAAATGTCTTTGCTTTGAAAGATCCCTTATTTAATTGGAAATGCAACCAATTAAATGCTAATCTACTAAAACAGTAATACCACTCCCCTACTGCCCTTTATAACTCAACAGTACAGTTGTTCTGTGGAGGCCATTGTCGATGAGGTGGTGGTAGCAATGATAACTGAACTGAGACAAAACACTAAACACCTGTATCTCTCCAGAAAAAGCAAAAAATTAAATCAGTGTGCATTTACTTGTAAAGTAATGTTCAATGACAATAACCAATCCATCAGTCTAAACATATTATTTATTAACCACCGATACAATCAGAAAGGACTTGGCTACTGATGTTAGAATTCAACAGTTACCTGTTAAGCTAATTGTTGCTTAAAAAGTCTATAGTTTGTCACCTTTATATGGCTGTATGTAGGAGGATGTACATATGCTTAAGTGGTAACCACAATAAAACTACTTTAATGAGTGAACTTTGGGATAATCCACTAAATTACTACTCGTTTTCTTCTTGCTGCTTCTTTAGTGTCTGTCCTGAAGAGAGGGAAGATGTCACAGGGCGGGTCTTTCTGGAAAGTGGCCAATCACAGGAGGGCCAGTGCCTCTGGTGGTTCTTGCCTCCCATCTGCCAAAAGTTCCTCCACAAATGAGCAGGTTTGTCCTCACATTAGCAAAGAAAGAAGTGCATGAGCAAACTCATGAACGAGTGCGTAGCTTGTGTTTCTTTTGGTTTGCAGTCGGTATCTTATTAAACATTGTTGGATAACTTTTTTCATTTGCATGCTGTAAATGTGATGGCTGCACATCTTCATCACTCACTGTTGTCTCATTAGTCCAATGTAATATATTCTTGATGAAAAACAGCACCTTCCTTCCATTTCATCAAGTTCCAAGCGGGGAAATAATGCATGAAGCACTGGCCACTTTAATGAGTCCTAACTGCTCCGGTGGCAGCAGAGGCTGCCAATGAAACACAGACCCTGACTGCCTGACAGCGCTGATTAATGTCCCTCAACAGAATTGGTAAATTCTACTCAAAGTGGTGCCATTATTTCACTTTATAATAAACTGTCTTGTGCTGTGTCCTGCTGCGAGACTGGAAACTAGCTGTTGTATGGAACGGCACTTCCTGAAATAAGAGGTCATATCCCACAGGGTGATGCCACTGAGGACTGTGTTTCCCTTTAAAGGGCCCTGATTTGCATCACTGCTGCATTTTAAACATTCCTAACAAATCAGCCACAGCAAGTGACAGAGAAAATATGAGGATTTGATCTGAAGTCAAGTGCACATAGCCATCAACTGAAAACACAAAGACAATGAAGTGCAACAGAAAAATGTAAAATAAAAAACATAAGAGTACAGTACAACATTCATACAGCTCTGTCTTTCAAGTTAATTTGATTGATTCAGACTTAATCTTCCACAGACTGATTGGTTGTAGTGGTATTGAAGTTAGGAAGATGGAGTTCTTTTGGCGTTCTGTCCTGCAGCTTACCGATCTATAGCCGGTTACAGTTCTAAAGCATCTGACTTGTTGTTTGCCTGTTGCTCCACTAATTTAACCTGAGTCTCCAAATATATACCTGTAGTTGAACAAGCTTTTAGCACTTACAAGTTGAGTTTCCATAAAATATAAGGTTGATTTTTACGATAATTTCACCCAAACAGCTTCTGGTAGGTTTGAAACGAACCAACAATGTAAAACACATGACGTTGTTCTGATTAAAGAAAAATACTTGGTGATAGGTTGTTACTGGCAGGTGGTTCATTCAAGTACCTTTTATTTTTATTCATATATATATGGGGATCGAAGTTTTACCCAAGTAAAAATTTGTATTATGTGCATAAAGACGCCAAGAAAAGATGGAAAAATCTCCAAAAGGCATCAATTGACAGATTAGACATCCTTATAATAAGTCAGAAAAAGTTAGATTTTATTTTTCATCATTTACACTTTCAAAATAACAGAAAACAAAAAAAATGGTGTCTGCAAAAGTTTGGGCACCCTGCAGAGTTAATGTTCAGCAGAGGAATTATCCTGTCTTCGTTTTCCTGTACACGTATGTGTTTCCAAATATTGCCCACTGGAAATGAAAACGGGAAACATGTGATGGTGACTTTCCATTCTACTTTATCCACTTTAACTCTTTGTGTTTTTGAGAATGTTATTGTTTGTATAAATGTTTAATATGATATTTATACATGCTAAAACGTAATACTTGTGTATGTTTGGAGTTGTTTTTAATTAATTAATTTATTATTTAAAGTCTGGAAAATACTCAAAAAAGCTAAATAAGTGGCATTTTTAGAAGGATAATCTCTCTCTTATCTCTTATTTTAAGGGAAAGGGGAATGTGAAGGAGAATTGGAATAATGTATTGTTTTACATTGACATCACAGCCACATGTTTCAGTCTTTCCATTGCCTATATTTTTTTAAATTGTCATTAGATAAAAGGGTGGTTGTCACCAGTAAATGTGTAAATGTGATATAGGCCTTACATTGGTGTAAAACCTGCTTAAATTAAAGATGAAAGAAGGAAGTGGTTATAGCTCAGAAAGGAGCAACAGAAGCCACGTGAATTTTTAGTTTACCAGATACAGCCCATTTGCACTGAAAGTGAATAAAGAGTGAGCAGCTGAATAAACTGTGCCTCCGCTCTATCCGCGTTCTGTGCGTGTCCGCGTGCGTGCCGCGGGCCAATAGTCACACAGAGTTACACAAGCGCTTTCAGTTTCCGAGCCCTGCTGCCTGCTGCTGCTCCCGCCCACCGCAGATCTGCCGCTGTGCCGCTGGGAGGACTGGGCAGACCCGAGCCGACCAGTTCCGCCTTCAGCCCTCGCCCCGGACGGAGCTCATTGAAGACAGCGGCTGGTGTCATGGTGGACGTCCGTCTCCGGCAGGCCGTCCGGAACTCGAGGTAAAGACTGTCTCGGTCCGGGTTGTGCTTAAACTGACGAGCCTTCCGTCGCCTTTGGTTCGAGCAGCCAAACTTTGACGCTGCTGCCGGACCGCCCCCTCCCCTCGCGCTCTTCTCAACGCAAAGTGCACACACGCACGCGGGCTCACGCTATGATATGTTTAAGCGGGCGCCACACAGCCCGCGTGCTTCCGCTCTTATCGACCAGAGGCCGTGACACGGAGCTCCGCAACTTTTCCGTCGGTACGTACCGCGCGTGTGTCTGTATGTGCGCAGATAGACGCTGCACAGTGATGGGCTAAGATACGATGTGCATGAGTGCTCGCGATCGTACACGAGAGTACATATGTGGATTATTAAGGGTTTAATACGATTTATTGGGACGTGCGTTGTGCTCATCCGATCATGTTGTTTTGACAGGGGTGACGGCCGTGACGCCGTAACGATGAGATAAGCAGATCTGTGTGAATAAATAACACGCCGTGTGCGTGTCAGCGCACGTGCACGCGCCATTTACGGACACTGAGGGGATTTCTGAGCTGCGCACTTGAGATATTTCTAGCAAAAAGAGCAAGCACATCTCAATGAACGTCTTTGTTTTTTGCCCCGAGTCTTCTCACTGTTTACACTCCTGACACGCGCACTTCGGATTGGGTGACGTCACACCACCATGAGGCAGACCGCTCATGAGGAACAGGAGTAAATGTAGCTCTTAGGGGGAGGCACGTTCAGGCTGGTCTCTGATGTGTGTGGCTAAGTGGCGCAGGTGATCGCACGTGTTGTGCTTTGGTTTTGGGAAACAATCCCCAAGTGTTTTCTTTTGGTATATCAAACTACAACAGCTGTTGTGGGACTGATATCCTCCTGTACACAGCTTGATATCATTTTAAATATGATCATGCATATTTTTTGAAATATAATTCTTCTGTGCCTGTTCCAAATATGACATGCTAAATGAAAACAATATGCATAAACTCCAAACTATAGCCAGTGACATAGAATATAGAAATAGTGGCCCTAAACATGGCAGACTCATTTTAGAACAAACCCACTGTAGATGTGCATTCAAGAGGGTGCAGCATTGTTTGGCTTATATTTTAAGGTTTTTTATTGATTTTTTATTATAAATGATTATGTGCAGACTTTAGTAAACCTACAAGTAAACTTAGTACCCAATGTCTACTTTTTTATATGGAAGTATATAGAATCCTTGTCTCATTTTACGATCATTGTCAGATGTCTTTATTTTTCCTTTGATAGAGACAGTGTAGACAGACAGACATGAAACATGAGGGGATGAGATGCCTAAATTGAACCTGGGTCACATGTGGTGTGCACTCTACCAGTTGAGCTACCATGGTGCACTGGAATGGCTGGGATGCCTAAATTTGCACAACACCAGCCACAGTGTTGCAAAAATATTGCGCATTTAAATTTATATAAAACTGCAAATGACTGATTTGGCTTTTCATTCACAACCATGAAACTATTCTTTATTGAAACTGTATGTTTTCATTAGGCTGATGGTGCAACCTTTTGCTTCCCTGTAGATCTGGGCCTGTACTGGACCCCCCCCAAAAAACACAAATGGTAGTTATAAAAACAAATAGCATTGTCTCTGACTATATTACCTGCATTGCTTATTAAATGTGAGTAAATTTCTAAATACAAACTTGCGTAATCTCTCACTCACTACATAACCTGCTTCTCAAACCACTCTGTGACTAATCTGATGTCACAGAGTGGTTTGAGACAGTCTGTCCTGTGGTGACAAAAGTAATGAATCATACCTGATGAGCGACTAATAGCTCCCAAACACACTGACCTACTCACTCACTTCATTTATTGTTGGCGCAGCTGTCATGTCCACCCACTAAAATAAATGGTTTCTAAAAGACTACAGTAAATATGAAACTTCAGAGAGCCACCACTACAAAAGCCATTACTCAGTGCTTATGCAAATCGGAAGCAGGTAAAAACCAACATTCAGATTCATCAAAGGAGGGGATAGAATTGGGGCAAGTTGGAAAGTTTTGCTATTCATAGTAAAAGTAATCCAGACAGATGCATGTAGGTTGGAAAAAGCAACAATACGGTATATGTAAAAAGGCTTCACAACGAAGTCATAAGATAATGATCTGTTTTGGTGTTTTTTTTTTTTTTTTTTTGTGGATTTATAAACTGTGTCAAAATTAACTGCATTAATTTGCGAGCCTTTAAAGTCTCAGGAAATTATTAGTTTAAAATCAGCTTTATTAAGCCAGATGTTTTGCATATTGGGATATTTGAGGGCCAAACTTAGCTGGTATACTAGCAGGTGCTGCTAATGTACATTACGGCACTACATACATAAAACATTAGCAGAATATCTTCAATAGCATCATTGGTTTAAAGAAATAACTTAGGTTCTTGAAGTTACTAACATTGTTGCAGCTAAAACAGCAACAATGTTATGACATTATTTGTTCATTCATTCATTCATTTTCTACCGCTTTGTTTCCATTAGGGGTCATGGGTGACTGGAGCCTATCCCTGCAGCTTTGGGCCTGAGGCGGGGTACACCCTGGACAGTGGCCAGTTAGTCACAGGGCTGACATATAGAGACAGACAATGACAGACAACCATTCACTTTCACATTCATTCACTAGGGACACTTTAGAGTCACCAATTAACCTATACATGCACGTCTTTGGGCAGTGGGAGGAAGCCAGAGTACCTGGAGAGAACCCACGGTAACACGTGGAGGACATGCTTGCTGTGAGGCAGGAGTGCTAACCACTCTGCCACGTGCACGCCCGACATTATTTGTTGTAGATCAAAAAATAATTCACCATGGAGGAAGAACATCCATAGTAAAACCTAAGCCAAACTAAATATGCAAACCTCTAGAAGATTTGCTTTGAGTGACCCCTGAAGGGAACAGCCGTAAGAAATTGTTTTGGGTGATTTTTGTATTGAGAAGATATTAGCTATACAGAAAAAAGGAGCTTCCACTGAAAAAACTGATCCAAGCTGGGAGTCAAACCCAGGTCCCTCAAGTGAGCCACTGAAGCCCCCTTTAGACTTCCAGTGTAGACGTAATCGGGTGATCTCAACCACGCACAGTCCACACGTTTGTTCACACGTGCAGATTAAGTCTGCAAACTGGATGCATTGTTAATGTACATCTCATGAATTGTTCGGTGGCTGTCTTCAAAAGTAGGGGACGGAAAGAGCGGCGGATGAAGCTTAGTTAGCTTGATGGTGCTAACACAAAGCAACAAACAAATGAGCCGAATCCTTAACAAAGACAATGATTCTTGTGCTAATATTGAAACAACAGTTATTGGAACATGTGAGGACCTTAACCGAACAGTGTAAAGTAAAGTTCAAAATACGAGGGTTCAACTCTAGATTACGTCGTAAATGTTCGCACACAGGGTCCCTGGAGGATCGGGTTGTGGGGGATTTTGTTCATACAACCAGGGCACAAAGAGACAATCTGTGCACAGTGCGTCTCTCAGTAAATGTGTGAAAGTGTCTTGAGGTGCCCCCAAAAAGTGGAAAATGTTTTGTTTAAATGTTGACCAAGCTGTTAGTGTTGTTTCCGGACATCACACATAACACAAAAGCTCATAATGTTTGTACTCTATTTCTTTGTAGCAACTTCTGCCTGGAGTTCAAAGGTCATGACAAATGAAGACAATGGACTGAATAGGATGCAAGAGATGATTTGGGATCTCTCGCAAAAGGAAGCTTAATCTGACATTGTCAGTTTTGAGTTTTGGGACATTAACAAAGGATGACCTCTGTGACGCCTTATTTGAACAGAGTCCAACATGGATTAATGTTTGGGGACAAGACAATGAAGTGAATTTACCAGGAGATAGTCAAAGATGGAGCAGGATTTTACACAGTAACTTTCATAATCTTTTTTGCTGCGTATGGAAGTGTATTTGCACTAAACCTGACTACAGCTATTTACAATCATTCTTCATTCAGAACAAGCATTCTCAGCTGTTCTCGCATCTTTCTGTCATTCTTATCATCAATGGACTAATTTGTCACTCTTAAAGGCTGTGGCATTATTACAAAACTCCAAACATGGCCGCCGCAGCAGCAAGGAAACACTTGGTTCGAGACTTTAACCACTTTATCACTTGTTACCTGTGCCGTGGGTACCTGATCAAACCCACCACAGTCACTGAGTGCCTGCATACGTGTGAGTACACACATTTACTCAAACCACACTTTTATGTTTAAACCACCAATATTCCCTGGCATCACTAAAAATTTGTCTCTTTAAGATTTTTCCATGTTGTCTGTTGTAGTCTGTAAGAGCTGCATTGTGCAACACTTTGAGGAGAGCAATGAATGTCCAAAATGTGGCATCCAGGTTCATGAGACCAATCCTCTAGAGATGCTCAGGTGAGTCCCACAGCTTACTGTTTAAAATATACTACTACTGCTACTACTACTACTATTCTTACTACTACTACTACTACTATTACTACTACCACTACTACTAGTTTTTATTTACTTTTGAAATATTCATGACCCTTTTTCTGGTGGCTAGAAAAGCTTACTGTACTTTAACTTTGGAACAGCTTGCAAACAGTTATAAAAACAATAGTAGTTCTTGTGGGAGACAACCTTTGATAAACATAGTTAGGATATAGTTTATTGAAAGGATTAGGCACACTTAATTGTGTAAATTCAATGAGGCTCATTTCTCATATTCAGTAGCATTTTTCCAGTGGGTATTATATTAAATGTTTTTGGTCACTCTAATTATCATCTTCACTCATTTTCTAACATTTTATCCTGGTACAGCCTGTAGGGGAGTAATTTGTGGAGTCTATGGCAGCTGCTTAAGTAATTTATACACAGGACAATTGCTGGTTAATTGTAGGGCAAATATTTAGAGACATACTCTGACTGATGCATGTGTGGACTAGCTGTGAGAAAGGAGTGCTAACCACTCTGCTGCTTCTCTTATGTATTATTTTGGTAACACTAACAAAGAAGCCTGTGTCCATATAAGTATGACCAGGTTTATAATGCTATGTAATTCAAATTGTATGTGCAACTAAATCTTTGATGGCAATAAAAGCTTGTGATACTGTAGGTCCCCCATATCTGGCAGCTAAGAAATAAGCATTTACTGTTTTGTGGAGCTTATTACACTACGGTATATGCTATGTCTCTAAATTGGTTTTAGCCAGTCTTTTAGTTTTGCTGTAATGTTCTTTGCTAATCATCCAAAAATGTTCTATCTATGTAAACAGATGAGAAAATGGTCAATTGTATGCAGAGGTCTGTTGTCAGATACAGCCACTTTCACATTATTTTAGGGGGCATAAGACTTAATATTAACTATAGTTCTATTGAAAATCCAGCTTATTATATCTGTAGCACCCCATGTGTTGTAGTGTTCATATAGTTATTGGTATTCATTACACAATATATTGCTTCCACATCATCATTTGTCATCATCAGCTATGATTGTAATGTAATGTTCATTCATTCATTTCATTAATTCAATCATGACTGAATGAATAATGTAATGTAATACGTTAAATATATGCTATAGCCTATATATTCTTTTTTACTGCCTGGTGCCAAAACTCTTTTACATAACACTTGAATCACCTGCAGCATGTTTTTATTTTCGCAGGTGTCTGCAGTGTGTTTGTGTTTCTGCAGGTGTATTGTTGTCTGAAGTGTTTTAACAGGTGTTGAAACTGTCTGTGATGTGTTAATGTTTTTGCAGGTGTTGTAACGTTTGGCTATACATTGTTATCAAACTGTTAAGATGTTTTTTTCAAATCTGCAGGTTTTGTTGCATTTGTTTTCTGAAGTTCTGAGAGTTTTCTTAGCAACTGTGCATTTTCACTTCCCCCACCTCCATCCACCCTCTTTCTAACCTTTCTAACGTCTCTCTTGTCCATTATCCAGGCTGGACAATACGCTTGAGGAGATCATTTTCAAGCTAGTACCTGGCCTTAGAGAGAGTAAGTAGGCCAGATGGTCTCAACAATCTGTACACAGTTTGCAGTCCCTTATCTATTAAGTGACGTTTCACAGGAGGCAAAAGCAATTAATTAAGTTATTACATATCTAATCTATATTAATGAATACAGTGACATGCAAAAAATATGTACACATTTGTGTAATTACATTTAGTTTGCAGCCAGTAAGCATTACTGAGATTGATAATTTCAGTTCCCCTCACAATTGTTAATCTGTCAATGTCACATTTGTTATTTTTTTATTTGGGTATGCAGTATGCTTGAGTGTTTAAATTGAGATGAAGAAGTGCAACTTTAGCAGAAACCCAGTCATAAAAGAGCTATGTTCACATGTCCAGCTAAATCCGCAATGGCACTAAAAGTTTACAAGGTTGTTTATCCAACTCCATTTACAAAATGCCTAGGCAGCTGCATAAAGGATACACATCTGGCCCCCCACAGCTTGCCATCCATCCGGCCCCCCAGCCAAAACTCAATGCTTTTTTGGACGGCCTTGTGAAATGAAAATGTTTTGTTGTGTTTATACATGAGCGGTTTGCAAATTTTTACATTTTCATTGGATGAAAGGTTATTAACCACCACATTATCAAATTCTGTAATGACTTGATTGCAATAGCTTCTTAGCATTTCTGATCCTTCTACAAAACAAATCAATAATCAACATTGTTATAGAAGAGAAGATAAGTTAAATCCATTAAATATATTTTTATAAAGCCCTTTCCAAAACTTTCCACTTTCATCTAACAGAATTTTGTAAAAAAAAAAAAAAAAACAAACAATTTTTTTAATTGAAATGAGATGAGTTTTGGATTTCCTTCACTTAGACAGTTCATGTGATATTATGCTCACTATCCCTGCTCACAAGAAATAGCCTAAATCCAGTGCGCTTATGCCAGTTTGCATTGACAATGCCTGTCTTCTATCTCTCTGTGTGAACTAGAAGAGGAACAACAGGAGCTTGAATTCTGGAGAAAGAAACAGCCACGTGAAAATGGCCAAGGTAACAAAAACTGCAAAATTGTGTTGGGTTTTGTCATTTTGTGATTCTGCTAATAAAATTAGCTTTGGTCTTTACACAGAATCAACAAACTGTCACTTGCATCTTATTCATGATGATTGATGTTTTTCTTAGTAGCTTTTAGGTATTTTTGTAAAACAGCAGACCAAATCAGATGATCAATCATTTTGATTGTTTACAAACCTGATTCCCAAAAAGTTGGCACACTTTACAAATTGTGAACAAAACAGAATGCAATGATGTGGAAGTTTAACATTTCAATATTTAATTTAGAATACAACATTGATTACATATCAAATGTTTAAACTAAAAAATATATTATTTTAAGTGAAAAATAAGTTGATTTTAAATTTCATGGCATCAACACATCTCAAAAAAGTTGGGACAAGACCATGTTTACCACTGTGTGTTTTTTATATCAGTCTGCAAACGTCTGGGACTGAGGAGACATGTTGCTCAAGTTTAGGAATAAGAAGGTTGTCCCATTCTTGTCTAATACAGGCCTCTAGTTGCTCAACTGTCTTAGGTCTTCTTTGTCGTATCTTCCTCTTTATGATGCACCCAATGTATTGGAGGCTGGCCATTTCAGAACCGGCTCCTTCTTCTACGCAGCCATGATGTTGTAATTGATGCAGTATGTGGTCTGGCATTGTCATGTTGGAAAATGCAAGGTCTTCCCTGAAAGAGATGACGTCTGGATGGGAGCATATGCAGTTCTAGAACGTATATATACCTTTAAGCTCTGATGGTGTCTTTCAGATGTGTAAGCTGCCCATTCCACATGCACTCATGTCCCCATACCATCTGAGATAGAGGATTTTAAACTGAGCTCATAACAACTTGGGTTGTCCTTGTCTCTTTAGTCCGGATGACATGGAATCTCAGTTTTCCAAAAAGAACATAACATTTTGATTACTCTGACCACAGAAATGTTTTCCACTTTTCCACAGTTCATTTTAAATGACCATTGGCTCCATTGAAAATACCTGTGCCTCTGGATCATGCTTCTTTTTGACATATAGAGTTTTAGCTGGGAAAGGTGAATGGCACGTTTGGATTGTGTTCATCATCAATGTTATCTGGAAGTATTCCTGAGCCCATGTTGTAATTTCCATTACAGTAGCATTCCTGTTTGTGATGCAGTGTCGTCTAAGTCTGGATACTGGATGTCGGCATCCAGTAAGGTTTTCCAGGCTTGACGCTTACGCACAGAGATTGTTCCAGATTCTCTGAATCTTTGGATGATATTATGCACTGTAGTTGACAATAACTTAAACTCTTCGCAACTTTCTATATTGCTCCACTATTTTTTGCAGCAGCATTGGGGGAATGCTAATCCTGACTTCTGAGAGACACTGCCTCTCTGAGAGGCTCTTTTTATACCCAAGCATGTTGCCAATTGACCTAATAAGTTACAAATTGGTCCTCCAGCTGTTCCTTATATGTACATTTAACTTTTCCGGTCTCTTATTGCTACCAGTCCCAACCTTTTTGAAATGTGTAGCGCTCATAAAATCCAAAATGAGCCAATATCTGGCATGACGTTTCAAAATGTCTCACTTTTAATATTTAATATGTTATCTATGTTGTATTCTGAATAAAAATATTGAAATTTGAAACTTTCACATCATTGCATTCTGTTTTATTCACAATTTATAGTGTCTAAACTTTTTGGGAATCGGGTTTGTATTTTGAAGGCACCAACACAGTGGACCAACAATCAAGCCATAATTCCTTTTGGGTCCATAATCCTCTATTATTAAGCCAGTTCTAATAGAGTTACATCTTCTTCTTTCAGGAGAAAATGTAACACATGTGAAGTTGTCGGATGGTGGAGTTGAGGCTGGAGGTGGAGCTGGGGGTGATGAAGGCACAGGTGGAGGAGATGAAGACTATCACAGGAGTGATCCACAAATAGCTATATGTCTGGATTGCCTACACAACACGGGACAGTTAGAGGAGAACACCGTCACGGTGTGTTTTTGTCAGTATTGTCTTGCTGTGTTACAGAGCTTTATATAATTCAGATATTAAATTCAAACGCTTTCACAAATTAGATTCATCACCTTGAGTTAAATGCTACTGGAATTATCTTATGAGATTTTTATGTCCCTGCCTGATAGCAGCATATTCTGAATAAACCAACCACCTGTGCCTATGGTTGTAGCACAGTTAATACGTAGGTGCATTATTTTACAGGCAAAAAATATCATACACCACTAAAAAAAGATTAGTTGAAGGTAAGATTCTTTATATCCTTTTTGTTCTGCACATTCTTTTTAAACGGTGAGAAACTTGCTCTGCTAATTCAGTCTGATGCGCATGTCCATAGCTGCAATAATGTGACTAAGAGTGTTTTTGCACTTGTAGTTCTTTTCATTACCAATGCATTTAGTTTGGTTCATTAGCATAAAGCCACAGTCACATTAGCATTCACAATTGGCCATTTAAACTGCGATCAAACAACAAAGACAAAGCTGTTCTCAAGAAATTCACTACAAGGCGTTGTCAGCCCAATGCTGATAAGACATTTTACCTACTTGGTGCAACACTTTTGCCCTCACTTATTTGTTTTTTTGATGGACAATATTTGTTAATTGAATCCTACCAGAGTTCAGTAGCAACATGTGTGTACTGAGATTTGACCAAGTCAAGTGTCAACATGACCCTATGATGTTTCTGTCTATAGCTGCAACTGTGTGACTTAGATAGGTCTTAGTTCAACTATGGCTGACCCTTTATTAGGTTAAGGGTAATAGAAAATGGCCATGTCTTACTTTTAGTATGCTCTTCAAGTTATTATATCCAAGTAATGCTGTCCTTTGTGCACACAGCCTGTCTTCAACCAGTTTTGTTTTTATTGGGAACAATCTACATTCAGAACTTAGCTATATTAATCTCAACAGTAAGTTGGCAGTAACAGAGAATGCTTCTCATTCAATTAGGATCTGATGAAGAGGTTCATCCGCTGCTCCAGCAGAGTCACAGTGGGAACCATTAAGAAGTTTCTTAGTCTAAAGCTCAAGCTGCCCAGCTCTTACGAGGTGAGTTAAATAGTTGCTTTAGTGAGGAAAGTATTGCTAATTTAAAACAATGTTAACTTCTTCTTGAATTGTTCTGTGTCTTTCATTCTTTTAATAAACCATGTCATGTAAGTTTGGAAATGTATGAAACTAAAACAGGAAGAAAAGTTGCTAAAATTGATAGCCATGCCTGCGTAGTTGATAACAAGCTATAAATAAAAAAATACTCTTTATAGTCAACTAAACCAAATATTTTATTAACTAATTATCTCACACAACTGTTACCAAAAGGCTACAAGTCACTGATTGCTTAGTGCTCTGTGATGCTGGACAGATGGAGGACTAAGAATTGTTTTTGAGCAAAAAGTTTTTGGGGTTTTAAAGGGACACTATGGGACACCTCGTGTCTCACATGATTGAGTGCATACCACATACTCCGGGGACCGGAAATTGATTTTGCCCAATGTCATTCCCTTCTCTCGCCTAGATCTACTATCAAATAAAGGCAAATAAAATCTTTAAAAAGAACATTATATAACCTTTTCAGGCTGTATACTCACAAAAGTCCAAAAGAGAAAGTAATTCTGTAGAAAACCCACAATGGGCTGTTAACTTTTTATATTGTAGTTATAATGTAAATGGACATTGGCCAAATTTGAGTCCTCACAAAACGGTTCTCAGTCTCCTATGTTAATAGGAGAAGCTAATAAGCTAATATGTGTAACTTATATCAGCTATCCTGGTGGTTCAGTTGCTTATTTAGCATATGGGCTTAGGCTATTCATAAAATAACCATGACTTATATCATTAGTGGCTCAGGTGGTAGAGTGGTGGTCCTATAACTGGAAGGTTTATACTGTTGTTGTGCCCTTGGGCAAGACACTTAACCCCCCTTGCCTCCAGTGTCTTTGACACTGGTGTGTGTGTGAATGGGGGAATGGAAGCTTGATGTAAAGCTCTTTGAGTGCGTAGTAGGTGGAAAAGCGCTAAATAAAAATCCATGCCATTTAACAACACCTTTTCTACAGTTTCAGTCGACACATCATATACACACTGTACTTTCCCTCACCTTCCATTTCCTGTATTTTTAGTTTTGTTTCCCTTGCTTTGTCTTTCATAAAAGTCTTAATAACATCTTACTATAAACTTGAAATGTAACTTTTGTGTATGGCTGTGTTTGTCCTGTTTCTGCAGTTGGACGTGCTGTGTAATGGAGAGATCATGGGAAGAGATCACACTCTGGAGTTCATCTACATGACCCGCTGGAGGCTGCACGGAGAGAACGTGAGTGCTACTTCCTGTTTTTGTGCCATTTGCATGAGCAGCCACAGTGGAGCAGGAAGTAATTCATGTGCAGAGTCAAGGAGTGCCACACGTTTTGCTTTTTACCCTGTGCAATGGTGAAGTCTCGGGCTGACTGACTTAGTATAACTTTAGTAAAACTGCCCATAAAATTGTTTTCTGGATGTTCTATAGGTGTTTGTTATAGCTTGTAGATCTGACCCTCTGCTCAAGAAACCCCAGAAAAAAGGCAAATATTATGCAACAAAGCCCTAGCTATTCAATAAAAGCAGTCTCCTACATCTTCTGTAAAGAAAGGCTTTTTAAACTTAATTTAATAATATAATTAATTAATAATATTTAAACATACTGTACCTGATACTTTTTTCTTCTAGTTTGATTTAAACCCCAAATTATTAATTGAAAAGCAATCATTAGTTAAAATAAACAAGCTTTATGATCTATGTACTGTTTATTATTACACTTTTCTCAGGAACAAAAAAATTGGCCAATCACATGGGCTCAAAGGAGCACGTCCATTGGTCTACACCGGCTTGTGATGTGACGTATTAGGATGTGTAATAGCTGCCAATAAAGTGTATTTTTAGCACTGAAAATGTTTTATAACACAGAGAAACACCTCAAAAAAGAAAAATATTAGCAGAGAAAAGGGAGGCAACGTAAAACACAGATAAATACTGTTAATTCAATCACACACAAGACGGAAATTAGTGCTGGTCAGTCTTGACGCTGAAGTTGCAGCTAAGCTATCTGTAAGCGCTAAACAGCAGGAGAGGTTCGTATTAGTTCAAGTTAACGTGTTATTTTTGCGTTAACGCATTAATGAATTAACCCCGACAATTATTTTATTGCGCGTTAACGTCGGCCGATTAGTATAGTGAAAGATGTCGGTCTGAAGAACATTCTTAGGGTCGCAACGAATGACTGCACGTATGAGCCGGCGTCATCCAGTACTTAAAGTGGGCGGGTACCGCCACTTCTCCGTGCGCCCAGAACGTGTTTTTAGCGTACCCGTATGCTCATTTGTCATCTTTTTTTATAGAGGTTTTAATTCTTTGTATGCGCTGCCGCTTTCCAGAGCGCCCTTCACAATGCACGCTGCCTAATTCGTCCCACAGAAAGCAGAGAATACATTACCCACACACCCTTGAGTTTGTGAGAAGTGAAAAGCGCTCAACTCAACGTGGCCGGAGAGGGTGTGTGAATCGTGCGGGAACTACATTCACATGCTCTGAATGTAATGAAAACACAAGAGAGACATTTATATTGTTTATATTGTTATAATGTTATGATTGACGCTCTGGACATAACTTTTTTTTCTATAACAAATTAAACAAAATATTTAATGCCCTGTCAGTGGAAAATATTTTTGGTTTAATATTTAATTTGATTACATTAATGTTTGAGATGAGATTTACAAGAAATATTTTAACTGCTACTAACCCTTAAGTGTTGTTTAAAGTGGAAACCAAATGTTATTGCACTTTTGTTCCTATAGCAGTTATTTCAAAATAAAAGTATGCAGTACACTAATTTTGAATTTATTATAAAATTTTGTGTATAATGCAAAAAATCGCAGAAAATTGTGTAATTAATCACGATTAAACGTGTTAATCGTTGCCCAGCACTAGTTGATATATATATAGTTTTTTTGTTGTGCAAAAGTAAAAAATTAATTTTTGAGTTTAGTTTTAAAAATTTCAAGTGCGCTGACTTCACTGATTTTAGGGGGCAGTGTTTTCCATAGTTTTTGTGCAAAATTTACAAAAGCAGCTTCATCAGTTTTCTTTCCTGTTTTTTGGGGCCTCTGAGAGTAGCAATGATTGCAGTCTTCTACTAGCCTGGTTCTACCAGACTCTCGTACATTTCATTTGTACAGAGAGTCTGGCCTCGCTCCATTGACAAGCGTTTACTTCCTTGTATGCGGGAACTCTGTTGAAGTTTAAAACTATTGGATCTGCCCAGAGTCACTCAGGATCTGCCATAGCCAATCGCTAACGTGTGGTCGTGACGTATGTCATGCGCCGAAACCGACCGGAAACAACAAGTCACTCCCTCTGTTCGCTGATTGGTCCTACAAAAAATTGATTTCTGGAAACCTAAGAATATACAGCGATCCCAGACTAAGTACTAAAGCGAAATGAAATTGAGCGGAAGTACGTAGGAGGGCGGAGCCAGGCTAGTCTTCTACAGGGTGTTTAATTAACAAAAAACAGGCTGGTTCTTGTCTGTTTAGTGCTTAGTTTGCAGGGTTAATTTTGACAAGAAATTTTTATTTAGTTTGTCTTAGTCTTTTGACTAAAATTATTTTTAGTTTTAGTCTCATTTTAGTCATCTTGTTTGCTTTTAGTTTTAGTCTAGTTTTAGTCGACTAAAATGTCATGCAATTTTAGTCGCCTAAAATTAAAATGAATTTAATCGACTAAAGTCCCCTAAAAACTTAAGAGATAATAATTTTGACCTTCTGTATCAGACATAAAATTAAACTTTCTTAGAATCGAGATTTAAATGTGCAAAAATATTTCACACTGTTTATTTTTACACAACTGCCTTTTATTGAAATTTTTTTTAATCAATAAAAAACAATACCATAATATGTATCAAAGAGATGCAAAATACACATTCACAGCTTATTTTAAATTTAATTAAATAAATGTGCAATTAACAAAAGGCCCTAGAAAGCTAAAGATTAATAATAAACGGACCATCTAAACTAGCGGTCCCATGATTTGGTACCGGGCCGCAGAGAAAGAATAAATAACTTACATTATTTTACGTTTTATTTATTATCTGAGTCTGAACGATGTTTTATTTTGAAAAAAGACCAGATTCCCTCTATTACATCTGTCTATGACTCACTCTTGACGCTTGTCCCGGTCACGTAATAAATGCCTTTAAAACCGCTTCGGCACTTGGAGACCAAGCACCCTGCATTAAAAGACACGTTTATTAATATATTTAGAAAATATTACAGTTTTTATGCTGCTTGTATCTTTTTATTTTGTGTATTTATACGCACACCTTAAAGGCCGGTCCGTGAAAATTTTGTCTGACATTGAACCGGTCCGTGGCGCATAGAGGGTTGGGAACCACTGATCTAAACCATATTTGAACTTAAAGTGCATTGAACAGGAGGATATTCCTTATGCTACATAAACACTGCCATTATGAACATCAAATGCAAATATTTATTTACTATAATTTATTTTCAGGAAAGCTCTTTGTGCTAATCAATGTCTCCGATTAGCTTCTCGGGAACCGCGCTCTGATTAGCTGACTGGACTCATCCCGCCCGTTTCACTTCATCTTTCCCTTCTCCTGAGTGATTTTTGTCACGTCTTTTTGTCAAGTTGTTTTTGTCTCGTCTTTTATTCGTTGACAAATATGTCAGTCTATTTAGTTATTGTTTTAGTCATTATGAAGTCTTTTTTTATTTAGTTTTCTTTTCGTTTTTGTCCACAAAAACATTTGTCAACGAAATTAACACTGTTTATCAGTAGTATTTTCAAATCTTTCCTAAAAATCACAGGGAGCCAATGTAAAGAAACTAAAACAGGAGTTTTGAATTTTCGCTGCAGTTTTTAGTTTCTTTGGAAAGACCAGTGAGAACAGCATTACAGTCAGTTCTGCTGGTGTTAAAAAAGTAAATTAACTTTTATGCATCATTTTGGTTTTAAAATTATCAAATTTTTGTTATATTTTCAAGATGGAAGAATAAAGTCCTGACAGTCTTATTAACGCCAAAATAAAGTTCACGTTAATAAGAGTTCACAATCAAGAATTAATTCTAGGCTGTTTACCAAGGATCTAAGTCTCCAATGTTTTTAAATATTCTTTCTAAGTTTTTGACCCAACTAATAAAATTTCAGTTTTGTTTTTTATTAAGCTTTAAAGGGTTATTATTCTATCTGTTTACTGATGCTCTGTGGAGATGTATATATGAATGTCCTCTGCATAACAATGGAAACATATGTTGTGTTGTCTGATGAAGTAGTCATAACGTACAGTATATAAAAAGATAAGAGGACCCAGGCAGCTTCCCTGTGGAAAACCTTAAAAAAGAAATTGTCTGTGGACATGTTTACCATATTTTATAGACCCAATAAATTTGATTTGATTTTTCAAAAGGCTTTTTGTTTATGTTGTTGTTTGGTGTTTTCTTTTTGTGTTTCTCCAACCTCATATTTCTAACTAAACCCCTTAAACAAACAGTTGCTGCTCAGGTCCCCACACATCTAAATAACAATAATCATAATATAAACAATTTAGATTTGGTTTTCATCTCCTCCATAGCACTGGAACAGCCCTGGTAAAAAAGCAATTCTCATCTCTATTCTCATCCTTGTCAACCTTACAGCAGCATTTGAGCATTTGATACCATTTCTCACCTCATTTCCTCGACAATCTAGCCTTAATTGGTATTACCCAGAATGCACTCACCTGGATTAAATCATACACCTCTGGATTGTACACAGTATGTTCAAAATATTTATTATAGAGCCCGCCTCTCCCCTGTCAACACGTGGTGTTCCTCAGAGCTCCTTCCTGGAACCCCTCTTCTCCATAATTTATATATTCCCCTTTGGTTTCATTTTGAGGAAATGCATTATTCAGTTCCACTGCTCTGCAGATGGCACCCAGTTCTACCTCTTCACCAGACCCCCTGCTATTCTGCCCCCTTCTCCCTCTCCGACTGCTTATTTGACCTAAAATCTTGGTTCTTTCAGAAATTTCAAACTAAGCAGTGACAATGACAAAACCGAGTTCCTACTTATTGGTACAAAATCCACTCTCTCCAAAGTTGTTTTCATTCTCCATTGACTCCTCAACAGTGGCCCCTTATCTCTTTGGCCTTCCACAAACTTTGGATTCTCTTTGGTTTCCATAAATTCATCCAGAATTCAGGGACTCGTATCCTCAACAGAACCCGCTCTTCTGAACACATCACCTCTGTCCTCAGTCAGCTGCACTGATTACCAGTTAAATATTGCATAACCTTTAAAAGAAGATTGGAATACAAGTTGTAAATGTATGGAAGCCGTAAGCGGCCATAAATCATTAATTTTTTTTTCCTAACATTATCTCAGAAAATAAATTGACAATAGCTGTTTTATGAGAAAATTAAATTGTTATCTCGGGAAAACTACAGAATTAACTTGTTTTAATGAGATGATGGGAAGGGAAAAAAAGGTATTAATCTATGGCCTCCTATGCCTTCTGTAGTAAATGATGACTAAGCCATTCCTCTGCTGAGTAAGAACTTTAACAAAAATATTTGACAAAAATCAGACACAAACTTGTTTCTTAGTTATATAAAAACTATAACAAATTAACTAACTAACTTTAACATCTATTCACTTAACTCAAATATGTTTGTTTCAGATTTAATTCATGTTTATTATATTAATGGCTCTTTACATAAACATATATTGTCTCGACTAAATTTTCAGGGGAGTGTGAATAAAAATTTTAATCTCCTTGTTGTTGTTGTTGTTTTTTTTTCTCTCTCTTGCAGACGTATCCTATGGTCCTTGAGTACAGGCCGCGCATTGACTTTGGCTGAAATATGGTTTCAAGAAGACCACACATGCACCTGCAAAATCCTATTAGAGGCACTTACCTTTGCACATAAAAAAACAGAAAAATATGCAGACACAATGTGCAGAGGAAGAGAGAGATTTTGATGTATTTTTGTACAGCTAATGGTGAAGTGCAGACGTTGTGATGGTAGAGGTTTTATGCGACATAGAATAATATATGCTATAATATCTGATATTTTTAAATGTATGTCTCTGTGCCTAAACCTGATCAGAAATGAAGTATGAACATATTGTCACTTGCCTAACTCTGTAGATTAAATAGTGATTTTATATTGTTGATATGTGTGTGTGTCTTAATGGTTATACTCACATATTTCATCTCAAATGTGTGGCTGTTTTTTGACAATGCATACATATTTTAATTACTAATGAAATTTATTTTGATCTTTCTCAAGTGGTGCACTATCCAGGCTGTAAATCCTCTTCACATTTGTTCTCGGAGTTTTTCAGTCTTGTGGAAAACATCGCTAAATACAACTGTCCTTATTTCTTTATCCAATTACGTCACTGGAGAAGGATTTCCTTGATTGGCGTGTGGGTGTCAAACAACACGGCAAACGAAAAAAAACGCAGCAACCCTAACACCACCTTATGTGACTTTTCCTTCTCGGCATAAAACCAAAGAGTTAATGACTGTATGTTTTCACTAATCGGATATTATTAATACTTTGTAACTTGACATTTTCTTACACGCACAGGTTGTGTCAACTTATATTGACACAAATTTTAACCCTAATATGACACACCAAGCCTGAGAACTGTGACACATGCCAATGAAGAAATGATGCTGAAGCCTGTTACTCCCTGTGGGCCTGTAAACATAAAGAAGACCTAAAGTTACTGCAAGCTTAAGAATATTTAATAAAATTAAATATTTCATTTATGAAAATTAATTAGTTTGTAAACAGTAAGAAGCTGGTTGTCTGATGCTGAACTCTGAGTTTTTTAATAAAATAAAAGGTTGCTGACAGAGTGGTTAGCACTCTTTCCTCACAGAAAGAAGGTTGTGAGTTTAATCCCTGGCCAACTCGAACATCCTCGGCCAACTGCTTTCTGTGAGGAGTCTGCATGTCGTCCACGTGTTACATTGGGTCCTCTCCAGGTACTCCGGCTTCCTCCCACCGTCCAAAGACATGCATGTATAAATGAATATGCAATTCTAAAGTGTCCCTTGTAAATGAATGTTAGAACAAAAGTTTGTCTGTCAGCCATGTGACTAACGGGCCATTGTCAGTTGTACCCCCACTTACGTGACAAAGTTTAAGAACATGAACGAAGAGGATGCTATATTAGTTGTTTGGTTGTAATTACGTGTTTGGACCGCTTTGCTGTGTATCTTTCCAAAGAATTGCATTCTTTGAAAGCATTTTGAGTGCGGTTGTCAGATTTCTGTATTTCAGCCATAAATGCTGCTGAAGCAACCTCAGGGTCACAGTTTAAATTAAAAACAATCTCTTTATTGTCAATTTTGTAATTAGAATCAGTCTTGCTCATGGTGACATTTGTTCAGCGAGCGTGGTGAATTTCAACCAGATTTGTGAAGATATGGAGTCGAGAAAAATTGAGAACAGTAACGTCATCAATTTTTGTCTGGGTTTTGAATTTCTCTACAACGTCTTGATTTTCAGTTTTCAGCTGCAGTAGATACCTATAGCAAAAGAAAGATACAAAGGGTAAATAGTCTGCATTTATATAGCACTTTTTTGTACCGTTTACATCATGCTTCCATTCTTCTAATTCACACACATTCATACACCAGGTGTGGCACTGGAGACCAAGTGGGTTAAGCGTCTTACCCAAAGAGACAACAACGGTATAAACTGGTCGAGAGCAGGACTCAAACCACCAACCTTCCAGTTATAGGACGACCATTGAAATGACCACCGAAATCTTACCCATTGATTTTAAAAAATGAGCATAAGAAACCAGTAAATCAGACTATTTTAAATGACAAAAATGACATTGTTTAAACATGGACGCTGATTGATGTTGGCTGTGGTAGAATTAGGGTAAAATGCCTACCTCTCTGTCTCCTCTTGCATCCTGACAGGGTTGTTTGCTATACGAGAAATCAACCTCAAGTACTTGCTGATGGTAGAGACCTGTGGTAGGTAGGACCCACTGAGTTCTTTAAGAAACAAGCCGTGAATGGGTTCTTGGTCTGACACATACCCTCCCTTGACTTGTCTGGCGAGGGTGTCAAACAAAACGGCTAAGGAAAGAGCAACAACTCCAACACCACCATAAGTGACTTTTCCTTCTCGGCCAAAAGTGGTCCTCGGGCCATGGGTGAAGTCCTCCAGTTGTGTGGAGGTCAGGGAGGACTGGACAGCCAAGTAGTGGTTTTTCAAGCAATGTGAAGAGTTGAGGGAGAGCATGTTGTGGAAATAAGGGGTAGGGTTGTAGTCAGGAAAAGGACAGATGAGCTGCATCCTCAGCTGGGCATTGCATGTTCCCCATCTTGAGAGTAACACTTGGTTATACACCAGAAAGTTTCAAAAAGTGGACTAGACTGGCTCCCTGCTCTTCTCTTTAGGACCTAGGCCTACCGCTACAGCCAGTTAGAGTGTTTACCTACAACTCAGACACGGCCGCTCAAAACTGAGGCAGCAATCCCCGTGGTTCAGACACTGCTTTTTACAGATGATGTTGTCTTGTTGGCTTCATCAAGCCAGGACCTTCAGTCTGCACTGGGACAGTTTGCAGCCAAGTGTTAACCTGCTGGGATGAGAATCAGCACCTCCAAGTCCGAGACCATGGTTCTCAGCCGGAAAAGGGTGGTTTGTCCCCATCAGGTTGGTGAAGAGTTCCTGCTTCAAGTGGTGGAGTTTAAGTATCTTGGGGTCATGTTCACTAGTAAGGGAAGGAAAGATGGATTGACAGACAGATTGCAGTTGATGTTAAGCTGCTGCACCTGCAAATTTGAGAGGAACCAGCTGAGGTGGCTTGAGCATCTGTTCCGGATGCCTCCTGGACGCCTTCCTGGGGAGGTGTTTCGAGCATATCCCAACGGCAAGGAGGCCCTGAGGCAGATATTTCAGACTGTTCATACAGTGGAGTTACTGCACTGACATACTGTAGTGGATTGGTAGTAAGTCCAATCACTCTCTGAACAAGTTACATTTACATTTACATTTAGTCATTGAGCAGACGCTTTTATCCAAAGCGACTTACAAGTGAGGAAAACAATGGAAGCAATTTCAACAACATAAGGTAACAAAAAGCATAAGTGCACCAAAAACTAGTCAGTTAAAACCTAGCACAGCATACAAAGCTAAGGATAGGAAAGATTTTTTTATTTTTTTTTAAGAAGGAATTGATAGAAAGGAAGTTAAGAATTTAGTGTTTGTCAGTCAGGTGTTGACAAAAGAGATATGTTTTCAAGCGTTTTTTAAAGATGTCTACAGAATCTGCTGATCTTGTAGCAGCAGGTAGATCATTCCACCAATGTGGAGCAGATCCAGAGAAAGTACGCGAGAGTGATTTTTTTTCCTTTTTGGGATGGTACAACCAGACGTTGTTCATTTGCAGATCGCAGGGATCTGGTAGGAACATAGGTCTGTATCAGTGAGTGAAGATATGAGGGGGCGGAGCCAGTGGTGGTCTTGTAGGCCAAGAGCATAGCTTTGAACTTAATGCGTGCCTCAACCGGGAGCCAATGTAACCTAATGAAGAGAGGAGTTACGTGCGCTCTCTTCGGTTCTTTAAAGACCACTCTTGCTGCTGCATTCTGAATCAGCTGCAGAGGTTTAGTTGTGCAGGCAGGGAGTCCAGCCAGAAGAGCATTGCAATAATCCAGTTTGGACAAGACAAGAGCCTGGACTAGGATTTGCGTAGAGTGCTCTGATAGGAAAGGTCTAATTTTCCTAATGTTGTAGAGGATGAATCTACAGGACCTGGTGGTGCAGGCAACATGACTTGTGAAGTTTAGTTGATCATCAATTACCACTCAGTGCTGGACGGTGTAATGGTTGATGAGCCTAGTTGAATGGAGAGGTTGTGGCGGGTCTTTGGGTTGGCAGGAATCACTAGCAGTTCTGTTTTTCCAAGGTTCAGCTGCAGGTGATGGTCCTTCATCCAAAGTGAGATGTCACTCAGGCCGAGACACGAGCAGAGACCGTCGGATCATCAGGTTGAAATGACAAGTGGAGTTGAGTGTCATCTGCAGCAGTGATAGGAAAAGCCATGCTTCTGAATGACAGAGCCAAGAGATGTCATGTAAATGGAAAAGAGTAGCGGTCCAAGCACCGAGCCCTGAGGCACCCCTGTATTAAGATGTTGGGGCTCAGAGACCTCATCTCTCCAGGATACTCTGAATGACCTACCCGAGAGGTAAGACTTGAACCATTGTAACGCCATTCCAGAGACACCCATCGCACTGAGAGAAGACAAGAGGATGTGATGGTTAACAGTGTCAAAGGCAGCAGACAGATCCAGTAAGATGAGGACAGATGACTTGGATGTTGCCTTTGCCAGTCTCAGGGCTTCGATGACTGAGAGCAGTGCAGTTTCGGTGGAATGTCCGCTCTTGAACCCAGACTGGTTCTGGTCCAGGAGGTTGTTCCGTGTGAGAAAAGAGGAGAGCTGGTTAAACACAACTCGCTCCAGAGCTTTGGCAGTAAAGGGAAGGAGGGAAACCGGTCTGTAGTTTTCTAACAGTGTAGGGTTGAGAGTGGGTTTCTTCAGTAGTGGTGTGATGCGGGCCTCTTTGAAAGCTGTGGGGAATGACCCAGTGGAGAGAGATGAGTTGATGATGTGGGTGAGAGCAGGCACGACAGATGGAGAGATGGCCTGAAGGAGATGTGTGGGGATGGGATCTAGCGGGCAGGTGGTAGGGTGGTTAGAACTAATGACCTTGGAAACATCCGCTTCAGTTAGAGGA
The DNA here is from genome assembly GCA_024349245.1 of Neodontobutis hainanensis. Classification (NCBI taxonomy): domain Eukaryota; kingdom Metazoa; phylum Chordata; class Actinopteri; order Gobiiformes; family Odontobutidae; genus Neodontobutis; species Neodontobutis hainanensis. The sequence continues at coordinate 78,293 of JALDNG010000725.1, forward strand.
GAAAAAGAGGGGAGCAAACACGTATCAGGGGTGTGAAAGAGTTCAACAGGTGCTGGCGCAGAAAACTGACTGCTGATGGCAGTTGTTTTCTTTACAAAGAAAGACGCAAAATCATCAGCTGTTAACTCTGATGAAGTAGGGGGAGCAGGCAGACAAAGGAGGGCAGAGAAGGTTTTAAAGAGAGTGCGTGAGTCAGGTGAGTTGATTAACTTAGAATGGTAGTAGTCAGTTTTTGCAGAAGTGACATCAGCAGAGAAATTAGAGAGGAGAGACTGGTAGATAGAGAGGTCAGTGAGATCTTTTGACTTGCGCCATTTTCGCTCAGCTGACCGGAGGCTGGTGTGATGCTCACGTAGAACATCGGATAACCAGGGGGCAGACGAGGATGTACGAGCTGGTCTGGATATAAGAGGGCATTAGTTGTCCAAGCAGGATGTAAGAGTGGAGCACAGAGTGTCAGTGGCAGTGTTGGTGTTTAAAAGCGAAAGCTCCTCAAGAGGGGGAAGCGCAGAAGAGACGGCAGAGGAAAAGCGGGAGGGGCTGAGTGAACGCAGGTTACGTCGGAAAGTGACCAGCGGTAAAACTGTTGCAGTGTCTGGAGAAGTTAGATCGAGGTCAAGAGTTACGAAGAAATGATCCGAAGTGTGCAGGGGCGTGACCTGAGTATGCCGAGCGGAGCAGTACCTTATGTAGATGAGATCTAGTTGGTTACCAGACGTGTGAGTTGCTGATGTGGAGACCTGCTTGAGGTCAAATGATGCAGTCAGGTTATTGAAGTTAGCAGCCTGTGGCTTTTCAAGGTGGATGTTGAAGTCTCCTAATACCACCAGAGGAGTACCATCCTCAGGGAAGGATGAAAGAAGCACATCCAACTCCTCCAAGAAAAGTCCAAGCTGACCTGGGGGTCGATAGATAACTACAAAGTGACTTTTAACAGGGTGGGTGATGGTAACAGCATGGAACTCGAAGGAGCTGTTGTCACACAAGGGTGCTAGCTGTTTGAACTTCCAGTCAGTAGGGATAAGTAGTCCTGTCCCTCCACCCCTTCCTGTGACGAGGACTGTGGGAGAAAGTGTGATTATGGGAGAGGGCAGCGAGAGTGGCAGAGTCCTCTGGTTTGATCCATGTTTCTGTAAGTGCTACAACTGAAAGACCAGAATGTTGAACAAAAGCGGTAATGAAATCAGCTTTGTTCACAGCAGACTGACAGTTCCACAAGCCTATTGAGAAAGTAGAAGAGGCAGTTATGGATGGTGATATAACATGCAGATTGTTATGGTTGCATCTCCTTTTGCGTAAAACGGATGAAAATGTCCGTGGAGAAATGACAGTAGGAATTTGAAAACACATTGAAGAGGAGCAGAAAAAACAATAGACAATTAGAGAGTAAAGTATAAATAGCAAGTTTTAAGTGCAAACAATTGGTACAAAAAGTGCAATACTCAAGTGCCCTGCTCGGTGGAGTCGAGTGCAGGTAGAGTCGATGGTCTTTACTCTCTTAGGTCTTCACGCGATGACGGCTGCCGCGACTGCTACCGCGGTGCTTCACACTTATGTACCTGTCTGATTCAAGAATTGAATTCAGCAGGTCACGCCTCCAAAAGGCCGTAAACAACTCAAACGAAACCAGGCGGCGAGCAGGTGAGAGTGAACGCCGGTGCACCACGTGACAAAGTCGTAGTAATGCACAGAGCGGTTTTCTCAGCAATAACACGGCACTAAGCTCAAAAATGACAAGAATCAAATACACTTACACGGTTCTGTAGGCTTCTGCTGCTAAGTTGCTTCTCCTGGTTGACCTAGTCCAGGGGTCGGCAACTTGCGGCTCAAGAGCCGCATGCGGCTCCCTGTGGCTTTTAAAAATAATTAATGAGTATTTAATTATTGTATTTTATTTTAGTTCATTTGTTTTTATGTTGTTGCTGTTACTATGTGTAACAAATGCCAATGTGTGACACCTGCCAGCACGCAATTCCTTGAACTTTTTGAATCCCATGTAAGCCACCTATGGAGACTTCTAAGAAGTATGCTTCATATGTAATGTGGAGATATGCAGGTGTTTTCCAACTTAAACTTTATTAAAAGCAAACATCGTGCACGCCTCACAGATGACAGCTTATGATCCTGTGAAAAGATGAAGGTGACGGCAGACAGCCCTGATGTGCAGATGCTGTGCGCTGAGGTTAAGGAGCAGAAATCACATTAACTAAGTATGATAAATATTTTAATTGCCTATTATTTAGCATATATGTATATTTTTTATTGTTCAATGAAATAGTCCTTTTATTATTCAAAATGACAGCTGAGTGCACGCGACAGTAAAAAGATGACGACACACAGAGAGAGGACGCCGTTTTTGGTTTGCTGCTGGTGGATAATTTATGTTCTGCATTTTTTTTTTCATACAAAAAAAACTCAAATAGACATTGAGTACATTACTTAAAAGTATCCTTCAACCGAACATATTTTTTTCGAAGTTCAAAATGTTTTTGTTGCATGCAGAAATGTAGTTTAGTTTTCTATGCAGTCATTCATTGATTTCAGAAATGCAACACATCATAGTTTGTTTTTACATAGCATAAAAGGCAAAAAAATGTACAGTGTCATATGCAGTGTTATTTCATTTTAAATTTCAAAAGGGTTTTGTGGTTCCCAGTGTTTTTTTTTTTACTGTAGGAAATCTGTTCAAATGGCTCTTTGCGTGGTAAAGGTTGCCAACCCCTGTCCTAGTTCATAGCTTGTTAATGTCTCTCTTGAGCGTATCTCTCTCTCTCTCTGATGACCTCCTGGGCACGGTGTCAAACACTTGTTTATTTCAATATGATAACACAAGTTTCTAGTGTTATCATTCCTTATTATTTAAAATGGCCAAAGAAAATCCCAAATTCTCCCAGGGTATGTTATGAGCACAACTGTACATGGCACTTAGGGGTCCAACATTTGACTGTGTGTTTTTTCTGTTTATTACATTTACATACCTGAGTGATGTAGTGAATATAAATATTAATTTATGTAAAAATTTGTATTAATGTGCATAAAGAAGTCAAGAAAAGATGGAAAAATCTCCAAAAGGCATCAAATGACAGATTAGACATCCTTATAATAAGTCAGAAAAAGTTAGATTTTATTTCCATGATTTACACTTTCAAAATAATACTAATAATACTGACTGCAAAAGTTTGGGCACCCTGCAGAGTTAATACCTTGTACTGCTCCCTTTGGAAAGTATCACAGCTTGTAAACGCTTTTTGTAGCTAGCCAAGAGTTGTACTTGTTTGAGGTATCTTTGCCCATTCTTCCTTACAAAAGTCTTCCAGTTCTTTGAGATTTCTGGGCAGTCTGTCACGCACTGCTCTTTTAAGGTCTGTCCATAGATTTTCAATTATGTTGAGGTCAGGAGATTGTAAAGGACATGCCAAAACCTTTAGTTTATGCCTCTTGATTTTGAGGTGTGTTAAGAAGCATTATCCATTTATAGAAGCCATCCTCTCTTTAACTTTAGCTTTTTCACAGATGGCATCAAGTTAGCATCCAAAATTTGCTGAAATTTTATTGAATCCATTTTTCCTTCTACTCGTGAAATGTTCCCTGTGCCACTGGCTGCAATTACACCCCAAAACATGATCGATCCACCCCAATGCTTAACAGTTGGACAGAGGTTCTTTTCATTAAATTCTGTGCCCTTTCTTCTTCAAACATACCTTTGCTCATTCCGGCCAAAAAGTTTTATTTTAACCTCATCGGTGCACAGAACTTGTTAACCAAAATGCTGTGTGATATTTTTCTTAGTCTTCCAGATCTTGCTTTAACTTCCACTGTTCTTGATGACTGCCATTTCTTAATTACATTCCGAACAGAGGATACTGACATCTGAAACCGCTTTGCTATCTTTTTATAGCCTTCTCCTGCTTTGTGAGCGTCAACTATGCAGTTTCACTTTTCTAGACAACTGCTTAGAAGAACCCATGGTGCTGATTGTTGGGGCAAGGTCAGATGAGACGTATGTATGCAAGTGCATCACATGATCAACTGAGACAGGCGAGCTCAGAGCTGTCATATATCACAACTTTTCAGTGTTTTTCAACCACATACTGTTTATTTTAGGTTTCAAACATAAATTCACATACGTTTTATAGAAACAATACATTTAGAGTTTGTAAAATACACACTGATGTCTATGGAAGAGTTAATAATAATCCTTTCCATTATAATTCGACATGTCAGATACACATTGTGTAAGTAACTTCAATGTTTACTCTATTCTATTACCAGTTCACCAGCCACTTACTTTTAAGTATTTCGGATGAATGGATCAATGATGAGTGGACATGGAGGTTGTAAATCCAACGGATCCGATTCTCTGAACTGCGTCTGCGGCACAAACTAACACGGCAGAGCCCATCGCGCATACAGCTCAACTAACGCGATTGTTATAAAGGTGTTTAAACAACAATATACTTCCACTTGCATGTATTTGACAATCGGAATATCAGATATTTCATGCCATAGCTGACACATTTGTGAATATTCTGAATAAAAAAGGAAAAATGACATAAAAGCAGATCATCATTCATTCAGCGCTGTTGCTGCTGCGGTGTGTCACGTGACAAGCAATACGCGTCACCATGGAAACGCCACCCCCCCTCTCACAATATAGTTCCCACGTCCCTGGTAGTGTGTGCACGCTGGCTTTAGTGGTGGGCACTCGTTAAACTGATGTTTGTTGTGACTGCCAGAGTTGTATGCAGGGCGAGCGCGGAGAGGGGAAATCTATATTGTCTACATCGTTGTTTTTTTCTATAGTAGGCTAATATCTTGAAAGTTTATATCTACATATAGATACGATAACGATATTATGTTCAGCCCTAAATTGATATTATGTTATAAAAAAAATTGTCTTGTTAAAGGGCACCACCCAGGTTTTACAGGTCCAGGGAAACTGATTATGTTATGTTATGTTAATAAGTCTGATCTGAAGGAAGGTCTTATATAAACAGGAAAACATCAAATGAAAATCTGTAAAACAATGACCTTTACTTATTAGAACTTTGTGGAGTAAAGGAGGGTTTTGATTATTTTAAATATGTTATTTAACTAAAGAATTATTTGAGTGGGCGGATAGGGTTACGGTTCTTATGGTTCTTCTTACAAAGAAACGTCTATCTAAATGAAACAAAAATAATGTTATAAACAAGATATTCATTCATTTCATTACCAAATGCACACAGTAAAATAGGACAAGAGGGAGTCAGAGAGCAACCCTGTAAGGAACGATCTGTGCATTGACACTTTCATCCAATATTATTTAAACATTTCCTTTTAATTAGAACAAGAATGTTCATTTTATGTGAAGTCCGAGGTATCCGTCAGTTCAACCACCAGGGGGCAGCCTGTGATTGTCACAGAAGTCTCATATGGCTTTACATCGAAGCATTCCTTCCTGAAACGAGTCAAAAGCATAAATTGTTAATCCGTGAAGAGGAGGTATCCGGTGGGAAATCACTGATGACACACACAGTTACTGAGAGTCTGCAAAAATACGTGTGGGGGAAAAGTCTTGGGTGGAGAGGATCACTACAGTGATGTAAAACTCAATATCTCTTTGTATATTAGGCCTGTAAAACCTTTTTCTGGCCAAGTTTAACACACAGTCTACCCCTAAGTGACCCATTTCACAATGAAGGTATTTGTACTACTGTTCTTTGTATGTTTCTGAAAGCATGATTTCAGTGTCTGTTACGGTTTTTTCGCATTAATAGACCATCGTCAGAAAAACAAAGTCTTTTCCATTCATGTAACAGTTGTTTTACCTTACTGTCTTTGTTGACTGACTGGTCTTTTACCCAACTTGTTACTTGATTTCTTTAGATTAAGGACATAAGAAATAGCAGGGTCCTGAAAATGAGCTTGCAACAGTTTGTGTTTTGTCACTTTTACATTTGGTTGTTTGTCAGCAATTATCTCATTTACTTGAGGATGGCAAGTTATAACAGACATCCAGTCCACGTTCTTTAACTTTTTAAGTCTTAATCGGATTTAGTAACACTTCCGGTGAACATTGCTCAATGCATTCATTCATGTATGAGTCCATACTGGCAGGTGTTCTGGAAAAAAAAGCATCAATATTGCTTTTTCCAGGTCAGTATTTGACTGTTATGGTGAAGACAGCCAACTCAAAAACCCATCTGTGTCCTGTTGCATTTGGTTTGGCTGTACTTAGAACATACAGTAGGTGACAGGATTATTATCGCTATAGACAGTAAGAAACAGGGCATAAAACAAGTCTCTGAAGTGCTCTGTAATGGCCCACTTGTGCGCTAAAAACTCAAGTTTCCCCGAATGCAGTCTTTATATAGTTTTTCTCTGCTGGTGTTAGTGTATGTGAGCTGTACCCTATGTAGCGTACTGTCTTATTAATAAATAATTAATATGAATATTAATTATGTAAATTAATAAATTAATATTTTTATATCAAAATATTCTCTCTTTAGGGGCACCACTCTAGTTTTGAACAGATCCAGAGAAACTGTTTAGTCTAGTCTCATTAATCTAAAGGAAGTAAATTCTTCTCGTTTTCGAATATTCATGAACATAAACAGAGAAACAATGTCTTTTGAAGTTTTATTAAAGATTATACAAGGTTAAACAATGGATAATGATAATGGAAATGACATAAGGGATAATTATTGACAAATGATGAGTAAATAAGAGAACGGTAAAACTTGCTTTCAGAGGATTTTGTGAAACAAAAGGAATCATGGATTATTGACTCTATTATTAAAAGAGGGCTTTTACAGAGCGTTTAGAGGGTTTGGTGACGATTTCTGAGGCCAAGGCTGTTATGTTTTAGACAGTTATGACGCCAAACATGTTTCACGTTTAGACTCACCCTGGGGTCGTGATTGGTCTCAGATCTCAGCGACGAGAGGTCCAGAGGCTCTCCAGAACCCTGTCGCATGCCGATGACGAGTGTCGCCTCCAGGATGGCCTGCCGTGTACATTCAATCTCCAGAGAAGGGTCGTGGTGCGCCCGGGGACTGGTCCAAAAGCGTCCCGTTACTGTCCGAACTTAGCCAGTCCTTTAGCATCAGTTCCATGTAAGAATTAAGTCTTTAAAGTTATTGCGAAGTCCACTGGAGGAGGTCTTAGCGGCAGTGCTGCTAGCTTAAAACTTGCTTGAGAAAGCTAGATTTAGTCAAGCTAACTCTTAGCAGGCAAGAACTACTTTTAAAATAAAAGCGAGGTACTTCCGTCTAGCAGCCTACTGGCAGGAAGTGCTTTGAACAGCAGTGTGAAGAAGGAAAAGTTTAGCGCGGCAAGCTAAACTTGCAGGCCGTAAAGTACAAAGAAAATTTACTTGTTACACGAGGTCTGAAGCTTGTAAGGGTTGCCAAGGCCGTAGCCTACGGCCCTGAGCGGACGTGGAGGCAAGAAGAGGAAAAGAGTAGAGCGTGTTCTTGACCAGCGGTCACTTTTAACACTTTTGGGGCCAGGGCGTGTCTAACGCATTCTTCCTGACAAATGGAAGTCTTAAATGTTTAAACTAAGTCTTAAAACATTCCTTTTGTTTCACCCTATTTTCCTTGGTTTTCGTAAAACACACAAAAACATTTGTACTTGTAGGATTATGCAAAGAAAATGCATTTGTCAGACTTATTATAAAAACATATATTCATTACATTTTATTAACATAAACCTGTAGAAATGGGATAAGGAATTAGTTGCCTTGGAAAACCCTGCGTCCTGGAAACAAACAGTATAATAGTCAGTACATTAACACAATATCTTTCTTTTATTCAAAATTACAACACAACTGTCTTTTAGCACAATTATAGTCCTTTGTCCGTTTAACCAAAAGGGGGTAGTGTTTGACCATGCCCAAATGACTATGATCAATGACATCTTCAACTGTCAATCAGGATTAGAATAAAGTGTTCTCGAGAAAGCTAGATGGACACCTTATCTCCAGAATTTACGACTTTCTGACAGTGGTGCCTTGTGTCTGGGGCTCTCCATGAGTCCTTTTGACCTGGTTGGTCTTTGGTGCTGGTTAGACCTAGGTCCTGTCTTTTTATGAAAACAAACAGAATTGTTAATTATAAGTCCTGAAGACTGGTTCAGTCTTATCCAAGCAAGAAACATCTTTGAATATTTAAAAGGACATGTTTCATCTCCTGTTGGTAAGATTTAAGTGTTAGTCCAAACTCCTGCTTGCTGTTGGCATCTGGAAATGATAAGTGGGGGTTGAGGACCGATCTGCTACACCTATAACCCTGAGTTTACCCTCTTGCCTGTGATACAAAACTGCCTTCCTCAGTCCTTCCGCAAAGGCATCTATATGCAGTACAAATTGATACTCAAATCTAGGGTAAGCTATAACAGGTGGGTTAGTCAACATGTCAACCATATGATTTAGTGCTTTTTGACAAGTATCAGTTCATATGATTTCCTGGGTGCAGGGCCGGATTGGGACTCATTTTCAGCCCTGGAGATTCATGCCTTAGACCGGCCCACTTTAGTTCCCGACTGACTATATTAAAATAATAAAAATAAGTTTTCTACAACCTTGTAATTCATTGTATTTTTGAAAAAATATCATCATTTCAAATTCAGTGCAAAAACAGTAGCCTTAGTCTTGCTTCATAGTGAAGATTTATTAGAACAGTAAATAACTGGATAGTAACAGAATCTCTTTTCTTTAAGATTTAGTATTTATAAATAACAAAACATTGAAATGAAGAAAAAAATATATAAAACAAAATAAATAAAGATTAAAATAAAATGTAGTGCACTTTCTAATGACAGTATCAGCTCTTTTCAAGGAAACAGCTGCTTTACAACTTTTCACAAATAAGAGAACATTAGTTAAGGAATTAAACAAGTACTGCACTGTTATCTGACTTTTTCACAGTATAACTTTCTAATGATTAATTCATCTCTTTTCCTCTGCATAAGTTTAGCTTCAAGGAAACATGGACAACCCTAAAACATTAATAAACACCTGAGCAGAGCACTGGTCTCTGCAACTTTATCTATCACAGTGTCATTGTCCAAAGACATGACAATTTCTTTCTCAGTGCATATGAGCATTAATGCCTAAAGTTCTTCTGGGTTAAAGTGCTCCTGAGTCTGTTTTTTATGAATGTCACTGATAAAAAGCTTTTCTCACAGGCTACTTGTGTGATGGACAGTGTTAATAGGAACTTGTAGGCAAGTCCAATCACACGGTATGCATCACTTAGTAATTTGTACTGAGAGACAATGAGGTGAACAACAAATGACAGTTTTTACAGGAGGAACAAGTTTTGATCTCTAGTTCGACATCCTGCTCTCTGTTGGCAGCAAACGGTACTAGAGCGGCTGCTACTGAAGAGCTACAAGAAAAACTTTGATACATGAACGGGGGTTTACATACGACGTTGTTTTGCACGGCCGCTAGCATCTTGCACTGCTCCTAACTACCTTAACGTTAGCTTACTTACCCGCCTCGTCGTCTTCATTAATTTTGTTGAGAAAATATGTGCTCAGCTTTGAACATTTGGCGCGTCAGTTTCTAAAGCTTTTTTCATTTTGGCCTTTTCAGCGCGCCTTTGCGCTTTCTGTTATCCATTTTTAATGTGACTTTTATTTTTATTTTGAGCAACTTGCAAGGGGCCGTGTCAGGGGCGGGGCCAGGGAGTCTAAACGTCATCATTGTCTTGCAGGCTGTACTCTTAGAAAATATTAAATAAAAGAGTGGGACTGCGGCAATATAATAAATAAAAAGAGTGCTGCTGCGGTAAAATAATAATAATAATAATAATAATAACAATAATAATAATAATAAAACATATATATTTCAACCCAGTCCCATGACAACGGCCCTCGCGGCCAAACAAACGTACCGGCCCACCGGGAATTTTCCCGGTGCTCCCGATTAGCCAATCCGGGCCTGCCTGGGTGGGTGCGGGTTGTCCCACCTTGGTCGACTGTACCTGTGATGGTGAGTCTGGCTTTTTTTCTTGAGGTTTTTCCCAAGGAGCAGATGGAGAAGTCTTCTATGTTTTGTTTTAATCTTTGAAAAGTTATTATTCATCTATCTATTTACTGATGTTAAGCAATTTGTGATGGATAGTAAAACGTCTGTTTCATGTGGCTCTGGTAAACTTTTGAAATTTAAAATCAACCATTTTTTCCCTTTTAAACATCTGATATATCATTTATGTTGTATTATGAATAAAACATTTTCCACATCATTCCATTCTGTTTTTATTCACAATTTGTACAGTGTCCCAACTTTTTGGGAATAGGGTTTGTACTTTCTTTAAACCCGTAATAGCTTTTCTACTTACAGACTCATTTAACCAATATGCCTAATCATGCCTTTTAACTGTTTTCTTCTTTTTCAGATTAGTGTGTGTCTTACCAGTTTTCAAGGTGAAGATGTTTCATCTCTAATTCCAAGAGACTCAAAATTGATTAAGTCTCATGGAATTAGAGACGAAACATCTTCACCTTGAAAACTGATGCCAGATGCTTTTACTTAAACCTAATTTTTTTTTTCAAGATGTCCTTGATGACTGAGAACCTTTACAGACATGTTGTTACTGTGGCGTGGCCGAACAGGGCAGAGATGTTTTAGGTGCTTAAGAGTCTGTATAAAAAGCCAACTACGCCACTCTGGGAATTTCACCCAGAGAATGTTATGGAACACACAGGTTTGCTCACTGATAAAGACAAGATTTCAGTTTTTACAAAACAACTAACATTTATTTATGTTGAGTGGCAGAAAAACAAATAAAACCTTTATGGAGTAAATAAGCTGTTAGTTGTATTACAATAATAAAATACAAATTCTAAAAAAAGGGTGGTGTGAGAATACTCTGCAGAACACGTAGCAGCAACCACCTTCATAACCCCACCAGGAATAAGCAAAGCTGCATGACCGCTCACCTTCACTCTCCCAGAGGACTCTGTGGGGCCACTTAGCTTGGTGGCACTTCTGCAATGCCTGCAAAACTTCAAATGGGGCCTGAGACACATAATTTAATTCAAACAGTGTTGCACCATATTGTACAAAAAGCTCAAAATAACACTTCTTAATCATATTCATCCGAAGAACTCCTGGGACTGGGGACACATTACCAGGAGAGTCCTTCACAATCAACACCCCACAGTTCTGAATTTTTTTGCCACACAGTTTTACACTCAGCTCAAGCCAATGTAGGGGATAGTTAAACCTGCCCTCAGCTGAAACCAATGACATGAACGGAGTTGTCCGGAGTTGGTCCAGACCCCAGGGCTCAAAATACTTCTGTAAAAAACTCTCTGTAATGGTTGATACTGTAGTGTAATATTTTTATGTGATATGTTTGTTTTTGTGTACTTAGGTACTTATTCACCTCTGATTGGTTTAAATTACTTATCTTAGGATTTATAGTTATGCATGGATAATAATCAATTCATGGATGTTATAATAATACAGCTAGGAACATAGGAAAGAGAAAATTTAGTAGACAGCACAGAGGCACGATGTCTGGAGATCCAGGTTTCAAAGGAAGAAGATGTCGATGACGAGGGTCCTCAAAGCCCTAACGAAATAGACATAAATGAACTGTCATGTGAAAACTGTATAAAAGCTTGGGTCTACTGTATAATCTTCAGTAGAGCAGGGTGTGTCTACTGGGGTCGTTTATTGTGTTGGTTGTGAACAATAAAGACTCTATGGCATTGAAATGGTGGTGCGTTCATGACTTATTCCATCCGATTGTGCCAAAGACTGAGAGGTCAGTTTTTTCCCACAACACAAATTAGAAGTAAATATAGGAGAAAGTTAACAAAAGCTCTGGAAGCTTGATGTTAATACAGTTAAATTGAGCTAGAGAAGATGAAAAAAATCTATTAAAAGGATAATAAAAATTTATATAATAAGTAAAAGAAGATAAAACCAAACTTAAGGAGGAAAAGCTGACGGCAAAAGATAGAATAATAATTAGGAGAAATCATGCGTTAAATTACAATAAAGAGAAGATTAAAGTAAAACGAATTGATTTTGACTAAAGAAATAATTAGGAAAATATAAAATACAAAATAGAGTAAGTATTAAAGGTTTGTAGTGGTGTGATTTTAGAAGAAAAACAAATTCGAAATTATATGAAAAAAATGGCATAAAAGAATGCACAGTACCTTACAATGGCCCTTTACGGGTAGTTTTGATTTACCACGTTGTAATGAAATTTAAACCAACATCAGACATTACAAGGCAAAGGATAATATTGATAAGCAGGAAGGGAACCGCGCTAAAGAGAGGGAAGTGTTAGCTTGGTTTAAAACAGAGGCAAAGAAAAAAATAATTCATGAAAAGAAAACGCAATCAGCTGAAACGGGCTATAAAACTGTTGATAAGCCTTGCGCCAAACTTACAGCTCCTCCGCTTTATGCCGAAATTGCTGGACAATATCTGAAAGAAATAGCTGAGAAGATGGACGGTTTGTCTCAGTTTTGTTCTTATGTAATGTTCTTTGTAGTTGTTTAGTTAGTTATTGTATCGGATTTTGGTTCCAAGTTTGTATTTGAGTTCTGGTTTTTATTTTTGAAATGTCTTTACCCTGTCTGTGTCTTAGATTGACTTTCTGTCCTTGTGTCTTTCCCTCCTGTGTGATTACCTGCTCCGCCCTAATGTGCTTCACCTGTGCCTTGTTGTTTGTGTCTATATATACCTGTTTGTTCTTCCCCTCAGTGCCAGGTCATCGTCTCCCTACCCGTGAGTCTTTGCTGTGTTCCTTGTGGCTTTTGTAGATTTCCTAGCCTGGCTTTGTGTATGTTATCTCCTGGATTCCTTGCCTGTTTTTTCCATGTATTTTTGGTTCTGGATTTTTGGTACGCTTGAGCCTTGGTTATTCTGTTTCCCTGGATTTTCATTTGTTACTTTATCCTTAAATCTTTGTTGAAATTTTCTACCTGTGTCTGTGGGTTTGTGTGGGAGTCTTCCTGCTCCTGGGCCATCGGAAATGACAATGTTAATATTTTTGATATGTGTTTTATTTTTGTATACTTAATTAGTTATTCATTTATGCATGATGAGCTTATGTTATGTGTTTTATGGTTTTATACTTATGCATGGTTTATAATCAGTAGGCTATTATATGTAATACATCTGGAAACATATTAATAGGAAAAAGAAAACATGATGTCACAGTGTATGTTTTTTAAATGATAAGTTTAATGAACACACACACAGGGAAGAGCTAAGTTAAAAATAAGAGACATGTGCCTGGGGTCAGAAAGTAACTGGGACAGAGGTTACAACAGAAAGAAGGGGTCCTGTGCCCAGTGAAGAGGTTGTAAATTGTTAAAACTGTCATGTTAAAAAATTTATAAAAGGCTAGTCTGAAGAGACAATCTTCGGTAGAGCTTGGGATAGTCTACTCGGTCATTTTGTTGTTGGGGTTGTGAACGATAAAAGACTCTATGGCATGGAGAAGGTTGTGTGTTAGTGAATTATTCCATACGATGGTGCATCTGAACGCTGAGGGTCAGTTTCAGATAATTTTGCCACGACACTAAACCAAGACGGGTAATTCTAGGCCTTAGAAGAGAGCACCTCCGAACAAGGAAGAGAATTATGCTAATGCCCGCGCTTGTCATAAAAGCCAAGAGATGCTTGTGATACTAAGAGCATTAAAAGAAAAGAATCTGAAAAATTGGACAAGCCAAAAGAAAGTCAGTCCCGACAACTGATATAGTCCTGTCAAAAATAAATGAAGAAATTTATTTGTTACTTAACTCCTTAATGTGTGTTTTAAAGGAAAGGGTTTCATCCAGCCATAGAATCCATGTTGATAACTGGTAGTGGTCCAGAATGACACTGTGGTGAAAATGATCACCATACAAAACAACAAAACTTTTACAAAAATAGCATTACAATGTATTAAATAGCACTACGAAGGAAGGAAGGACTTTGATGTTTACCCAAAAATGTATTGTTAATTTTTCTACCCCAACAACAGTAATAAATAAATACCACCCACACAATTGCACACACAATTCAAAAACTGCCCTTGTTCTCTGCCAGCTCCCCCACCAACGTGCTGTACAAAAACTCAATTCGAGTTTTTTAAAGACAGTTCAGTGTCTTATGCACCTTGTTCCAGCCATTCGATTCTTCCTCGTGAGTGGGATACTCATCTTTGCCTGACCAATGAGAAAGTTCTTCAGACACACAGTTCTGCATCGGGCAACAGTGTTCTTGGGACCAAACACAAACTTGTTTTT